>CM038677.1:612427614-612556846 GCA_021605205.1 Aegilops longissima | reverse complement strand
ACAACCCAGTGATCGCTCTCTCACAGTATGATCGTGACACCCCAAAATTTTAACCTTGTTTTATTATTTAAAATTTTGCCAGAAACTTAAACTTTTATTTCTCGGATTTCCTTTGATTTCGTAACCATTCTTTTCTTTTATTATTATGGAGTTTTTACCCCAAGTGAAAAGTTTTCAATCATTATTGGACTTATTTACCCTCTCAAATAAAACAATTCTTTTATCAGTGGGATTATTTATATAATTATTTTTCCCTGAGCTTTATTTCTCTAAAAGGGTTTTTCATAAGTTTTAGGGTTCCATTTGCACTGCAACCCTTTGATAAATTCATTTAAAAATCTCACCAAAATTTGGGGATGACCTATGATGTCCCTAAATCACTTTTATGCAAAAATATCTTCTGTTCATTGGAGATTTTGAGCTCTACACCAAGTTTTCAAATCTGGTCCAGTGGGCAATTTTGCACTACAACCTATTTAAAAATATTTCTTTAAAACTTCCACCAAAATTATGGGATGTTAGTATTAGTATATAATTCAACTTTATGCAAAAATCCAGTGATGTTCCTTGAAAATTTCGAGTGAATCATCCTCTTTTGCTTTCTGGTCCAGTTTGGCCTTTTCTACTGCAACTCCATTTTGTGTTGCTCTGTTGCCCATGATTCTTTTTCCTACTTATAGTCCTCCATACCAAACACTTAAGTCCAGGAGGTTGGACTCATTGGAGCATGTTTGGTATATGAAATGATGCCCTTAACTTTCTGTCTAGAATTGGTTTTCTTAAAAACTTGCATTAACAAGTTTCTAGTTTTGCCAAACTAAATTTACCACCCTCTTATACATCCAAAGAGACTATGATCTGGAGATTTTGGCCACCCCAAGAGTTGCCTAGATGCCATTGGCATTCTATCAAACACCTTGTGTGCATGGTCAGTTTTGACATAGTTTTTGGTTTGTGTATTGGACCAGCTTGCCTTGCCTAACCAGCATGTCCACTAATCTCCTAGAGGACCCTAGCTTAGACCTGCTAAACCTCATATGAGTTGGGGCCTCCTGGAAAGCATTGGCATTTTGTCAACGCTGCTGCGGAGTGCTCTGGCGCCAGCCAGAGCGCACGCTTTGCACGCACACACCGAGCCAGCCCGCCATCCCATCGCGCCCGCTCGTTCTGGCCACTACCCTCGCACAGCCAGCATGCCCGCCCCCTCCCTCGCCGCAGAGCCGCCCCTGGCGCCCTACAGCCCCGTCGTCAGGTCGGCCACGACGACTAGCGGCCGACCACAGTGGGCTCCTACCCCGGACGACGCCGCCCGAGCCACTAGCGCTCGCCAGCTACCCCCTGGAGGAGCTCAAGCTCATCCGCAAACTCGTCCTCTAGCACACGTCGCCGCCATGTCGCCCCAGCTACAGAATGGCGGTCGCCGGTGATCTTATCCACGGCCACCCTCGAACCGACCCGATCGCCTATTTATGACTTCCGAGCTCGCCCAGTCCTCAAGCAAACTCATACCATCGCGGCGCCCCGGGAACCGGGTCCCTGTGACTTGCTCGCTGCGGCCCGCGGCGTGGCTCAAAGGAGGCCCAGGACAACCCATCTTCATCAACACAAGCTCAAGACCCTCGCGAGGGGCCAATCCTCACGAGTCGGACGCCCAGGAACTTCCTCCGGCACGGCCTCGTCAGGCTGGCTCACGAGGAGGCGGAGAGTTCAAGGAAGGGTACCTCGCGAGGTGCCCGTGACGCAAGCCATGACGACCATGGGCGCCAGTCGGGCGCTAGCTCAAGAGCGGCCCCTCCTTTCCTCTTTGGTGCAAAGGGAGCAAGCGTAGGCGAGAGCATCAAGCAAAGGCACCTGCTTCGGTGCAACAAGACCAAGACCAGCCCCAACGGCTGGAATGCGCCATCGTGGAGCCCAAGCGGCGTCATCACCAGAGCCTTTGGCAAAGAGGACCAACTTTAGTCGATAAGTGTACCCGCTGTTCCCCTCGAATGGCTAATTGTTGGCGCCCTTCCCGCTCAATATTTGGGAAGAGGCCTGTGGCCTTCGTCTATACAAGTAGAGCTAGCCACCATAGGAGGGGGACGAAGCATCCGCCATTCAAATCCAGAGAGAGAGAGAGAGAGACCCGATCCTCAAGCTAGAGCGACGGGACACCACTTAGCAGTTCATCGCCCACCAAGAATGACTCGCGAGGCTGTTCTTCCCTGCATGCTTCTTCATCAGCCCTGCAGGCAATCCACCACACCACAAACTAGAGTAGGGTATTACACCACAACGGTGGCCCGAACTAGTATAAATCTTGTGTCTCTTGTGTTGTTCTTGCTAGTAGTTTAGGTCCTCGTGATTCGGGCGAGGTACGAGACGGTGGAGGGTTGGATCTCCGCGCACCCAGAGTTCGAACCTTAAGGGTCTCGCTGAACCCAACCGACATTTGGCGCGCTGTAGGTGCGCCGAATCTGCCTTTAAATCGCCTTCGTTCGTCTCGACCACCGCAACCATGTATGACGCTCGCCGGGCCCGCGCCAAGCACCGTGCCACCCTCGCCTTCCATGTCGCCCGGACAGCTCCCGTTGGCGGGCGCCCTCGTCGTTCCCCGTCACCTGCCGTCAACACCGCCATCGGCACGGGCGGGGACGGGCAGCAAGCATCGCCCCTGCGCTCTCGGCGACCTCACGGAGGGGCCGGCTCCTGTCGCCCGCGCCGCGCCGGCTCCCCACTCGTCGCGGCCCTCCTCGGGCGCATCGCAGCGCTTGCCTTCCAGCCGCCATGTCAAGACGTCGTCCGCCCGGTCGGCGCCGCCCACGCTGCAGGGCTCCCTCAGGCGATGGAGTCGCCGGCGGGCTGACCTTCAACTCTCAAGACCACCCGCCAACTCGCCGGCTCGGTGCGCCTCCCGCTTCTCTGCACGCCTACCATCTCGCCAGTCGCCATCACGGGACCCTCATCGACGGCGCGCCGCCTCAACGTATTCTCGGCCGAGGCCTTCAACCTCCTCTCAGATACCAGAGAGCGGCTGCTGCCCACCGACCTTTTTTCGAGGCGTGGGAGGAGGGTCATCCAGCCCTTAGGGCAAATCTGGCTTCCGTGACCTTCGCACATACGACAACTTCAAGCACGGAATTGGTCGATTTCGACATCGCCCCATCGGCCTCCCCTACAACGCCATCCTTGGCTATCCAGCATTGGACAGATTCATGGCTGCAACCCACCCGGGGTACAACCTCATGAAGATGCTTGGGAGCAGCGTTGTCCTCACCGCGTCTGGGATATCAAGGTCGCTTGCAAGCGCCAGCTCACCCTCAAGACGGCGTCGCAGCACAGCCCGCCGATGCGGAAGCCCCTAAGCCCAAGGGGGCTGCGCCACCAAGAAGAAGCAGTTGTTCACTCAAGACAAGGCGGAGACCAAGCAGATACCTGCGATGAGGACGGACCCATTTAACGCCACCTTCACCATAGGCGCCAACCTCGAGCCCGAACAGGAGGAAGCCCTTGTCAAGTTCCTGCGGCGAACAAGAAGGTGTTTGCCTGGGAGCCCGATCAGTGGCGGGGATTCCACAGTATGCGTGATCGAGCACCACCTCAACGTGTGCCCCAACGTGCGTCCAGTGAAGCAGAAAGCGAGGAGGCAGTCCACCGAAAAGCAGGCCTTCATCGTCCAAGAGACCCGCAAGCTAGAAGCCACGGGGGTTATTCGCGAGGTCCGATACCTAGATTGGTTGGCCAACCCCGTGGTGGTGCCAAAGAAGGGAGGAAAGGAGCGCATGTGTCGATTTCACCAACCTCAACAAAGCATGCCCACAGATCCGCTTCCGCCCCCTCAGATCGACCAGATCGTCGATTCCACCGCCGAGTGTGACATGTTGTGCTTCTTGGACGCCTTTTCCGGGTATCACCAAATCAAGATGGCGGTGGAAGACGTGGAGAAGACGGCCTTCCTAACCCCGTGCGGAGTATACTGCTATACCTGCATGCCATTCGGGTTGCGCAACGTAGGGGCAACCTTCCAGCGGCTCATGCACATCACCTTGGGCCCACAGCTCGGGAAAAATGTGGAGGCATACATCGACGACATCGTGGTGAAGTCTCGTGAGGCCAAGACCTTGATACAAGACCTGGAAGAAACCTTCGCGAGCCTCAACGCAGTGAGCCTGCGACTCAACACGGAGAAGTGTGTGTTTGGAGTTCCCTCAAGCAAGCTCTTGGGTTTCCTCGTGTCCCACCGAGGCATCGAGGCCAACCCAGAAAAGGTCAAGGCAGTGGAAGACATGAGCCCACCGAAGACCCTCAGGGAGATGCAGATGCTCACAGGGCGCATCACGGCGCTGGGCCGTTTCATCTCCCGATTGGGGGAGGGGGCGCTGCCTTTCTTCTAGCTGATGAAGAAAAAGGGTCCCTTCGAGTGGACTGAAGAGGCCGACAAAGCATTTCAAGACCTCAAGAGGTACCGACCAGCCCTCCAAAGGATGGTGGCCCCACGCCTCAGAGCCCTTGGTACTCTACCTCGCCACTCCTCCTACTCGCTAGCGCAGCTCGTGGCGCTTAGGAGGAGCGTCGCCAAGGCCATGGCGGCCACCCGAGCTAAGGCAAAACCGAACGGAAGGAACTAGCGTAAGCCAAGACCGCAATGGAAGAAGATCAGCCGCCACAAAGAGCGCACTAAGGGCGGGGAGGCCTCCATCCGAGTACCCAGCCCGAGGCGCCACCTCGGAAGGCACCACAGCTTCCGGAAGACGCCACCAGCAGACGCCCCTAACTCGCCGAGCACCCGTGTGCCGTCAAGACCGTGTTACGGATGCGGGGCACGGTACCCCATGCCGCAGAAGCTCGTCAGATCATGGTGGCTTCGCAGAAACCGCGGCACTACTTCCGTGGTCATCCAATCAAGGTTGTCTCGTCATACCCTCGGAGAGGGTGCTCGGGAGCCCCAACTCGGCCGAAGGGTTGCCGAGTGGAACATCGAGCTGCGTGCATTCCAGCTCGAGTTCAAGATTTACCAGAGTCATCAAGGGGGCCTACCGCAGATTTCGTGGGCCGAATGGACAAAAGCACCGGCCTCGTGGCCGGCGAGGATCGGTCCCTCTCCCCAGGAGCGGCACCGTAAGGTTGGGTCATGTACTTGACGGAGCATTCTCCGTGCATACTGGGCTGGGGCGGTACTCATATCTCCCGCCAAGACAAGCTCTACTATGCCGCAGCTTTGTTTCCAAAGATGGCGAGAAGGTCTCCAACAACATAGCAGAATACGAGGGGCTGATAGCGGGTCCGAAGGCTGCCGCTGCCTGGGGTGAAGCGCCTACCATCAAGGGTGATTCGCAGCTCCTCGCCAATTTCTCCAACAAGGTGTATGAGCCAAGAGATGAACACATGGAAGCCTACCTTATGGAGGTCCGCAGGATGGAGAAACAGTTCTGGGGTTGAGCTGCAGCACGCGCCCCGCGGCACCAATCAAGAGGCCGACGACATCGCCAAACGAGCCTCCAGGAGGTTACCCCAGGAGCCGGGCGTCTTTGAGGAACGGCTCTTCAAGCCCTCAGCCCTGCCACCGTTATCAAGCACAGCGCAACCTCGGGAGGAGCTCCCTCAGCCACCAGCCTCGGGAGCCCCAGCTTGTGGCCCGGCCTCAGGAGCACGCCTGCTCCTGACAATGGAACCTCACGTGCTGGATCACGGAGCTCAAGCGCTACTTAACGCATAGGGCTTTGCCGGAGAAGGAAGAGGATGCAGAGCGTGTGGCGCGGCAAGCCACAACATACAACATCATGGATGGAGAACTCTACCGGAAACGGCCTAACGACGTATCCGTGCGCTGCATCACCAGGGAACAGGGGAAGGAATTGCTGGCAGATATACATGGCGGAGATTGTGGGCACCATTCATCATCACGGACCCTTGTCGGCAAGGTGTTCCGCAGCGGTTTCTATTGGCCCACCGCGCTCAATGACGCCATCGAACTCGTGAAGGCTTGCGAGGCTTGCCAATTTCACGCCAAGCAGATCCACCAGCCCGCAGGAGGTCTGCAAACCATCCCCTCACTTGGCCGTTCGCGGTCCGGGACCGGACAGTGCAGGCCCATTTCGGGCGCCAGGGGCTATCGCCACTTACGCCGCCGTGGACAAATTCACCAAGTGGGCAAGTCGAGGCCGTCTGCGCCATCCCCGCCGGCTCGCAGCCAAGTTCATCAAGGGCATCGTGAGTCGGTTCGAGTGCCGAACCGCATCATCACCGATAACGGTTCGCAGTTCACCAAGAATCCTTTTAAACGCATCGCGCTAACCTCGGGATGCAGATATGCTACGCTCGTGGCACACCCCGCAACAATGGACAGGCTGAGCGGGCTAATGCGAAGTCCCGAGAGGCCTCAAGACCAGAGTTCAAGAAGAAGTCGGAAGCTCGCGCGCAGGCCGGTACGACGAGCTTCTATCCGTGTTGTGGTCCATCCGCACAACCGCAACTAAGCCAACCGGGAGACCCCTTCTTCCGGTCTCACGGAGCCGGCGGTCCTCCTCACGAGGTCAGCCGATCCGTGGGTCCCGGCGCTCGATGAAACGCCGCAGACACCATGCGGGGACGGCCCTTGTGCCGGGGAGGAGCGCCACGAGAAGCCAGGCTGCCCAGCCGGCGTAGGTACCAGCCAGTGCTCTCCGCGATACCACCGCCGCAACATCCGCCCCTGTAACTCTCGAGGTAGGGGACCTCGTGTTCGACGGGTCCTCTCCAGGGAGGGACTGATAAGCTCTTTCCCATGCGGAGGGCCCTTCAAGGTTGTTCATGTTTCCAGTGCCCGGCTCGCGCTTGGAGACTCAAGAGGGAGTGCCTATACAGAACGCGTGGAACATCCAGCACCTCCGGAGGTTTTACATCCAAAGAGACTATGATCTGGAGATTTTGGCCACCCCAAGAGTTGCCTAGATGCCATTGGCATTCTGTCAAACACCTTGTGTGCATGGTCAGTTTTGACATAGTTTTTGGTTTGTGCATTGGACCAGCTTGCCTTGACTAACCAGCATGTCCACTAATCTCCTAGAGGACCCTAGCCTAGATCTGCTAAACCTCATATGAGTTGGGGCCTCCTGGGAAGCGTTGGCATTTTGCCTAACACGCAGCGTGCGTGCTCTGGGCGCGCCCAGAGCGCACGTTTTGCACGCGTGCGCACCGAGCCGCCAAGGCCCCACGCTGACGCCCAAGGCTGTTTCAAGCTACTCCTCAAGACAGCCAAGACGCCTGCTGTTGGTGTCAAACCGCGGATCTCGGTAGGGGGTCCCGAATGTGCATCTAGGCGGATGGTAACAGGAGACAAGGGACACGATGTTTTTACCCAGGTTCGGGCCCTCTCGATGGAGGTAAAACCCTACTCCTGCTTGATTAATATTGATGATATAGGTAGTACAAGAGTAGATCTACCACGAGATCAAGGAGGCTAAACCCTAGAAGCTAGCCTATGGTATGATTGTTGTTCGTCCTACGGACTAAAACCCTCCGGTTTATAAAGACACTGGAAAGGTTAGGGTTACACAGAGTCGGTTACAATGGTAGGAGATCTACATATCCGTATCGCCAAGCTTGCCTTCCACGCCAAGGAAAGTCCCATCCGGACACGGGACGAAGTCTTCAATCTTGTATCTTCATAGTCTTGGAGTCCGGCCAACGGTGATAGTTCGGCTATCCGGACACCCCCTAATCCGGGACTCCCTCAGTAGCCCCCGAACCAGGCTTCAATGACGATGAGTCCGGCGCGTTGATTGTCTTCGGCATTGCGAGGCGGGTTCTTCTCCAAATTCCATATACTTGTTGAATAGTGTCCGGCTTCTGATAAATGTTGCGCTCCTTGTCTTCTAAGCCCAATAATGGCCATCTTCCATGTGTTTGAATGAATGCGAAAAGCCAGGGTATTTTTACACTTACCCCCCTAGCTGCGCAAATGAGCTGCCTATAAAAGGGGTGAGGTTCTAGATCTGAGTCACACCATCCCCCCTTCGCGAGCTTTCATCGGAGCGCCTTTGACCAAAGCCCATTCCATCATGGACAGTCGACGCGGCTCCTCCTCTCGCGCTCCCAGCCCTCAGCCTGGAAATTGGGATTGATGCTCAGTCCCGCACAGCGAGCTAGTTATACTTCAAGCCAAGGGATTTCTTCCCCCGGCCTTCATGGTGCCGGTTCGAGCCGGACTTGCCACCTACAAGGGCGGAAAGCAAGCGGAGAGTGTCCCCGATCCCTCTAAAGGAGAACGGGTATGCTTCATCTCTTATCTAGTAAGAGGACTCGGATTTCCAATCCATCCGTTTCTCCGGGGGCTCTTGGAGTTCTATGGCCTCCAGTTGCACCACCTTACTCCTGCCTCCATCTTGCACATCGCGGGCTTCGTGGCCCTCTATGAACTGTTCTTGGGCGTCGAGGCTCATTTCGGGCTGTGGAAGAGATTATTCTGCCTAGTACCTCGTTCTCATGAGGGGTCAATATATCATGTGGGCGGAGCCGAGCTATGGCGCATCGCCGGGACCGGATACCTATCCGGAACCCCGAAGAAGGCGTCCGAAGACTGGCCTTCGGAATGGTTTTACATGGAGGGCGTCCCGCTGCTGGATCCTATTCGGATCGGCCTTCCAGAGTTCAGCAATGCTCCTCTGAAGAAGCGCCTAAGCTGGCGCCCTCGGAGCCCCCGGAGGGAAAATGACCGGGATGTCTTCTATTTGATGAGCCGAATAAGGTTACTGGCTCATGCCGGATTGACCATGATTGGAGTCATGGCAATCTGCATTATGAGCGGAGTGCAGCCGCTCCAATATAGGGGCCACCCCATGTGGGACTTCAACGGGAGGACGATGCCACCCGCCATGGCCGCAGAAGGGCCGGATCGGTCACCGAACTGGTGAAGATCTTGTCTGCCATGTATAAAGGGGAGGAGGAGGATTTCCTCGCCAATCCATCAAGGAGTTTTTGAATAATCCTCGAAGCTGTAAGAAAACATCTTTGTGACCTGTCCGATCCATGTTCCCATGGTTAAATATCTCATTTCATGGTTTCTACAGAAACTGCGCCGGACCGTGGAGAATATACACAGCCCGCCCCACAACCCGAGGATCCGAACGGTCCTCGATCCGACCTCCAAAGAGGATCCGGATATAAAGGTGGAGTTGATCGATGGGTATTCCACCAACTTAGCATCGATAATGCTTTGTTGCCTCACGCCGATTACCCCGAATACTTCCCGCCACAGTAATCGAGACCGAGGTCCCAATATTCTGATAATGACCCATCCGTGCTTATTTCTTGATCACCGTATACCAATGGCGTTTCGCAGGGGGTACCTTCGAGGCAGGAAGCCGAGCCCGCGGCGGCTGGCCAAAAGGGCAAGACGACCAAGGCGGTCCGGATCGAAACTCCGCCAAGAACGGTATGGCGGTCACCATGTTCCTAGGATTGATTCCTCGAAGGCGATCGACGCCGACGCCTTTTCAGAAAAGAGCGCCGCCGGACCGAGTCCGAGAGGTTGCTAATCGAATCTCCGCCGCCAGGCTCCAAAGCCGGGTCCGAAGCGGAGGCGAACACGAGGCGACGCCGGATGCTCCTCCGACAGAGGATGCCGACAGATTGTCCGCCACCAACTCCGAGGTGGAGAGCGCTTGAATCACAAAGCGCCGCGGACAGTTCTTCGTGACGCATGTTTCTCCCAAGAGGCCTTGAATGCCTTCAATTCGAGATGCGCACTCCGTGCCGCCAAGATGGTCTAGCCAGAGCCACGAGTAGTATGTAAAGGACATACGGTAAGGAAATTTGACAGTTATATATGCCAAGAGTCTCCCGAGACTTAAAATAGTTAGAATAACTGATTTAAGGATCATTTGTTATGCAGGATCTAACAAAAAAGAATACCCGACTGTCCCAGGAGCTTGAAGAGTCCAAGGCCCAACTTGAGGCCGCACTAGCCGCTACAGGGGGAGCCACAGAGACCCCCTATGGTAATATACGCTTCAAAAGATAAATAGTTTATGAAGTGCGGCGGGTGTGTAAATCTGACAAAAAGATTACAGATGGCGCCGGACTATATCCGGACAAGCAGCAGCTCTTGCGCCAGCTAAAGGCCGGCGAGAGCGTGCTTACGAGGGTGCGGCAGGAGAAAAATAACCTCCAAGATGCCAACACCAAGCTGGGTGAGGAACTAAAGGATGTTTGTGCCCAGTTGTCTGACTCCGTAAAGGAGAATCGGCGGCTTCGTCACGGCATTTTCAGTAAGTGCTTGAGCGAACTTTGAAAGAGTTCGGCGAGGAAGGCGACTAACATAAACATGTATGTAGGTTTGCTCACAGGTCGCCCCGAGGAGGAGATGCCCAGTTCTTCGGTGATCTTCTTCCCGATTATGCGTAACTGCATTTAACGAGTCCGCAGTGATGAAAGGCATCGGCCAGGCCTTGTGGCTATCTATCTCCCCGCCCAAGGCATTGGGGAGCTGGCAGAGCGGCTTCAAGGAGCACGCGGCGCTTCCGCTATGGAAGATATCGGCTTGTCGCCAAGGCGCCAGGAGGCTGGGCCATGGTAAAGATGCGTACACGGTTGTTGACCCAAACCACATGGCCGAGGTCGGACCTGTGGGGCCCGATGGGATGGAGATCCTCAGAAGTTTAGTGTACGCCAAGTAGAATTGGCCGCCAAGTATTCCCAGCAAGATTGTAAATTAGATAGCCTATTAGATGGCATTGAGGAGGAATACAATGAGTCGAGTTGACTATGTAAAAATATGACATGAAAAAATGTCTTCTAGCCGGATTGTAGATCGTTTGTCATAGCGGACCTTTTCGCTTCGACCTCGGGACCCAATAGTCCGGAGTGTGTCCGAATACCTTCGTGGTTATATAAGAACCGAGGTATGCATGGAGACAAGGCGTAGGGGTCATTATTGCTGTATCAGACAAGTGCCAACTAGTTATGTTATATTACATGGGTAGTAAGAAACATCTTCCAGGGAGAATAGTTTCGTTAAGGGTTCCTTTCGCTGGGATGCATGCCCTAAAGTGCATGTCAAAGCTGCTATGAAAGCAGAAAATCATCTAGGGGCAGATGGAAAAATAATTAAAAATCATCTTTCAGTTCACCGACTGAATAATCCCTTAAGAACGCTAGCTTTCGGCTTCACCTAGTCTGAGGTACACATCCGGCTGACCCGGCAGTAACAATCACAGAGGTGCTCCCTTTACCACCTAGCCGAACAATCGGGAACATAGGGTAAGCACAGAGCCAGCAACCCAGCTTGGCCAAAACTTAAGTCATATCGATGCATATAATGGTGAATAAAAGGTACATGCGGAAGTTTAACGCATGTGTTGGGCATGAAGCCCAGATAAATAAGCTTCATTAAAGAAGCCCCAGTATAATGAGCGGAACAGCAATCAAGTGTGTGCGAAAAAAGCGCAAACAAGCCTCTAGAGGCTTCAAGAAGAAGAAGGAGGAAGGAGAGAAATAAAAGACAGAAAAAATAGAAAATGTGGACGGAGGAAGGAGACGAACTTGGAGTCCGCGCTTAGGCGAGAATCTTCGTGAGACGGGCTGCGCTCCATGGGTTCGCTCGAGTCGGTTATCCGATGCGTTTCAGAGACGGTATGCTCCGCCGGTCGACCTGGTCGATGATGAAGGGACCTTCCCATTTGGGCTTGAGTTTGTCCTTTTTCTTTCCGGCAGCGAGAACTAGTTCGCCAACGTTATAAGCTTTGGCCTGTATTTCCTCGCTTTGATATCTTCGAGCCTGCTGTTGATAGAATGCGAACGAGCTTTTGCCACGCCCTCCTCCTCCAATGCGTCCAACTATCCCGCCGATCGAGCTCGGCTTCTTTTCTTCATACATGTGCACGCCGAGGTGAGTAATGTATTATGTCGCAGGCAAGACTGCTCTCGACTGCATACACCATAAAGAATGGTGTGAATACGGTAGTACGATTCGGCGTGGTCCGCAGCCCCGTGAGTACGGAGTCGAGCCTCAACCCAAAGGCGTGTTAGATTCCTTGAGGGACCGCACTAGTCTGAGTTTAATGCCGCTCATGATTATACCATTTGCTCATTCGACTTGGCCGTTGGTTTGAGGGTGATAGACTGAGGCGTAATCGAGCTTGATGCCCATGTTTTTGCACCATAATTTGACCTCATCGGCTGTGAAGTTGGTGCCGTTATCGCGATGATACCGTGGGGACACCGTAAAGATGCACTACCCCGATATGAAGTCTATCACCGGTCCGATTCGCCGCTTTAACAGGCTTGGCCTCTATCCATTTGGTGAATTTATCCACCATGACCAATAGGTATTTTTGCTTGTGGGTTCCTCCCTTAAGGGGTCCAACCATGTCAAGCCCCTGCATCATGAACGCCAGGTGATGGGTATAGTTTTAAGGCGGTGGGTGGCATGTGGCTTTGGTTAGCAAAAGCTAGCAACCGACGATCGTTGGACTAAGTCCTCAAGATCTCCCCGGCCGTCGGCCAATAAAATCCTGTACGGAAGGCCTTTCCTACAAGGGCCCTGGCTGCGGCGTGGTGCCCACCCAGTCCGCATGAATTTCATCCAGAGGTTTCACCTTCCTCTTCGGAGATACACCTTTGAAGGACTCCGGTAGTGCTTTTCTTATAAAGCTCTCCCTCATGGACTTTATAGGCTTTAGAGCGCCATACTATGCAGCGAGCCTCATTTTGGTCTTCGGGGAGTTCCTGCCTAGTTAGGTAGGCTAGGAATGGTTCCGTCCACGGGGCGATAACCGCCATTATTTCATGAGCGGAGGGTGTTATCTCGGGGGCAGAGCCTCCGGTTGTCTCAGAGTGTTCGGCGTCGGGCAGTGCTGTTGGGTCCGGATTGTTATTGCCGGACTCCCCTTCCCATAGTATGGATGGCTTGAACAGCCGTTCCAGAAAGATATTGGGTGGGATGGCATCATGTTTTGCACCGATGCGTGCCAATATATCCGCCGCCTGGTTATTATCAGACGCCCGACTATGGCATGCTTGTTATTTATTTACTTTATAAGCCCTTTATGTGGTGTCACATAGACGCCCGACTGTGTCATGCTTGTTACTTATTTCACTTATAAGCCCTTTATGTGGTGTCGCTCAGACGCCCGACTGAGGCATGCTTTATATTATTGTCCTTCGAGGCGCCGCTCGCATAATAATGATCGGTGCATTCTATTTTTATTGTCTGATTTCATACTCCTGTTTTAGATGAATAATCTGCTTGCATGCATCAAGGATTTTATTTTATGACTTACAATGTGATCATAGAATATTTCAGAGCATGATTATCGTTTGTTATATTATACCCGTGTCCATAATGTTTGCGAGTACATTCAAAGTACTCACTGGCTTGTCCCTGCCTATTGTCTTGGCCGGATTTCTTGCATGGAGAGGAGCATTGCAGTGACAGCCCCGGAACCTAAGCAATGGTGATAGCAGCCTCGCGAAGATAGGAGTTAACCTGGTCAGCTGTTCCTGTGGAAAATGGAGTCCCATAGACGCTGATGATGCACAAACTGCTTCCGCCATCAACCACTAGAAACCATTTGTTGTACTCATAGGCCAGAATGGTCTTGTACTACATATTATGTATTTTACTTGGAATTTCTGTATCAAGTTGGTGCCTTATCAGCTAACAGTAATCCTGGGGCTGGTGAGCACAAGGGCCCTTTTCTGGAAATTAATATCCCGAAAATCCGGTCCTGACAGCGACGAGGAGGGGATCGCCGGGTACGTTTATGCTATGCGATGATACTTGGTGAACTTACCATCAACTCTCTTCTACATGCTGCAAGATGGAGGTGGCCTAAAGCGTAGTCTTCGACGGGATTAGCTATCCCCCTCTTATTCTGTCATTCTGCAGTTCATTCCACCGATATGGCCCTTTACACATATACCCATGCATATGTAGTGTAGCTCCTTGCTTGCGAGTACTTTGGATGAGTACTCATGGTTGCTTTCCCCCCTCTTTTCCCCCTTTTCTTTCCTCTCGGTTGTCGCAACCAGATGCTGGAACCCAGGAGCCAAACACCACCATCGACAACGACTCCTACTACACCGGAGGTGCCTACTACTACGTGCAGCCCGCTGATGACGACTAGGAGTAGTTAGGAGGATCCTGTGGGAGGCCCGCGCCTCTTCGATCTGATCCCGCTTTGTGCTAGCCTTCTTAAGGCAAACTTGTTTAACTTATGTCCGTATTTAGATATTGTTGCTTCCGCTGACTCGTCTATGATCGAGCACTTGTATTCGAGCCCTCGAGGCCCCTGGCTTGTATTATGATGCTTGTATGACTTATTTTATTTTTAGAGTTGTGTTGTGATATCTTCCCGTGAGTCCCTGATCTTGATCGTACACCTCTGCGTGTATGATTAGTGTATGATTGAATCGGGGGCATCACAGACACCTAGATCGGATATGAACTCCTTCATCCAGACTCCTTCATTTGCTGCTTCTGAAGCAGCTATGTACTCCGCTTCACACGTAGATCCCGCCACGACGCTTTGTTTAGAACTTATCCAACTGACAGCTCCACCTTTCAATATAAACACGTATCCGGTTTGGATTTAGAATCGTCCGGGTCGGTGTCAAAGCTTGCATCGACGTAATCATTTACGACGAGCTCTTTGTCACCTCCATAAGCGAGAAACATATCCTTAGTCCTTTTCAGGTATTTCAGGATGTTCTTGACCGCTGTTCAGTGATCCACTCCTAGATTAATTTGATACCTCCCTGCTAAACTAATAGCAAGTCACACATCAGGTCTGGTACACATCATTGCATACATGATAGAGCCTATGGCTGAAGCATAGGGAACATTTTTCATTTTCTCTCTATATTCTGCATTGGTCGGGCATTGAGTCTTACTCAACTTCACACCTTGTAACACTGGCAAAAACCCTTTCTTTGCTTGATCCATTTTGAGATTTTTCAAAACTTTGTCAAAGTATGTGCTTTGTGAAAGTCCAATTAAGCGTCTTGATGTATCTCTATAGATCTTGATGCCCAATATGTACGCAGCTTCACCGAGGTCTTTCATTGAAAAACTCTTACAAGTATCCTTTTATGCTATCCAGAAATTCTATATCATTTCCAATCAACAATATGTCATCCACATATAATATTAGAAATGCTACAGAGCTCCCCTTACTTTCTTGTAAATACAGGCTTCTCCAAAAGTCTGTATAAAACCATGTGCTTTGATCACACTATCAAAACGTTTATTCCAACTCCGAGAGGCTTGCACCAGTCCATAAATGGATCGCTGGAGCTTGCACACTTTGTTAGCACCCTTTGGATCGACAAAACCTTCTGGTTGCATCATATACAACTCTTCTTCCAAAAATCCATTCCGGAATGCAGTTTTGACATCCATTTGCCAAATTTCATAATCATAAAATGCGGCAATTGCTAACATGATTCGGACAGACTTAAGCATCGATACGGGTGAGAAAGTCTCATCGTAGTCAACCCCTTGAACTTGTCGAAAACCTTTTGCAACAAGTCGAGCTTTGTAGACAGTAACATTACCGTCAGTGTCAGTCTTCTTCTTGAAAGTCCACTTATTCTCTATGGCATGCCGATCATCGGGCAAGTCAACCAAAGTCCACACTTTGTTCTCATACATGGATCCTATCTCAGATTTCATGGCCTCAAGCAATTTTGTGGAGTCTGGGCTCACCATCGCTTCTTCATAGTTCGTAGGTTCGTCATGGTCTAGTAACATGACTTCCAGAACAGGATTATCGTACCACTCTGGTGCAGATCTTACTCTGGTTGACCTACGAGGTTTGGTAGTAACTTGATCTGAAGATTCATGATCAATATCATTAGCTTCCTCACTAGTTGGTGTAGGTGTCACATGAACCGGTTTCTGTGATGAACTACTTTCCAATAAGGGAGCAGGTACAGTTACCTCATCAAGTTCTACTTTCCTCCCACTCACTTCTTTCGAAAGAAACTCCTTCTCTAGAAAGGATCCATTCTTAGCAACAAATGTCTTGCCTTCGGATCTGTGATAGAAGGTGTACCGAATAGTTTCCTTTGGGTATCCTATGAAGACACATTTCTCCGATTTGGGTTCGAGCTTATCAGGTTGAAGCTTTTTCACATAAGCATCGCAGCCCCAAACTTTAAGAAACGACAACTTTGGTTTCTTGCCACACCACAGTTCATAAGGCATCGTCTCAACGGATATTGATGGTGCCCTATTTAACGTGAATGCAGCCGTCTCTAAAGCATAACCCCAAAACGACAGTGGTAAATCAGTAAGAGACATCATAGGTCGCACCATATCTAGTAAAGTACGATTACGACGTTTTGACACACCATTACGCTATGGTGTTCCGGGTGGCATGAGTTGCTAAACTATTCCGCATTGTTTCAAATGTAGACCAAACTCGTAACTCAAATATTCTCCTCCATGATCAGATCGTAGAAACTTTATTTTTTTTGTTACGATGATTTTCCACTTCACTCTATAATTCTTTGAACTTTTCAAATGTTTCAGACTTATGTTTTATTAAGTAGATATACCCATATCTGCTCAAATCATCTGTGAAGGTGAGAAAATAACAATACCCACCGCGAGCCTCAGTATTCATTGGACCACATACATCAGTATGTATGATTTCCAACAAATTCGTTGCTCGCTCCATTGTTCCGGAGAACGGCGTTTTAGTCATCTTGCCCATGAGGCATGGTTCGCAAGTACCAAGTGATTCATAATGAAGTGATTCCAGAATTCCATCAGTATGGAGTTTCTTCATGCGCTTTACACCAATATGACCCAAACGGCAGTGCCACAAATAAGTTGCACTATCATTATCAACTCTGCATCTTTTGGCTTCAACTTTATGAATATGTGTATTACTACTATCGAGATTCAACACAAATAGACCACTCTTCAAGGGTGCATGACCATAAAAGATATTACTCATATAAATTGAACAACCATTATTCTCAGATTTAAATGAATAACCGTCTCGCATCAAACATGATCCAGATATAATGTTCATGCTCAACGCTGGCACCAAATAACAATTATTTAGGTCTAAAACTAATCCCAAGGTAGATGTAGAGGTAGTGTGCCTCGGCGATCACATCGACTTTGGAACCATTTCCCACGCCAAGATCGTCACCTCGCCCTTAGCCGTCTTCACTTAATCAGTAGTCCCTGCTTCGAGTTGCAAATATTAGCAACAAAACCAGTATCAAATACCTGTGTGCTATCATGCGAGCTCTAGTAAGGTACACATCAATAACATGTATACCACATATACCTTTGTTCACCTTGCCATCCTTCTTATCCGCCAAATACTTGGGGCAGTTCTGCTTCCAAAGGACTACCGCTTGCGGAGAAGCACTCGGCCAGGCTTAGGTCCAGACTTGGATTTCTTCTCTTGAGCAGCAACTTGTTTGCCGTTCTTCTTGAAGTTCCCCTTCTTCTTCCCTTTACCCTTTTTCTTGAAACTGGTGGTCTTGTTGACCATCAACACTTGATGCTCCTTCTTGATTTCTACCTCCGCAACCTTTAGCATCGCGAAGAGCTCGGTAATTGTCTTATTCATCCCTTGCATATTATAGTTCATCACGAAGCTTTTTTAGTGGCAGTGATTGAAAAATTCTGTCAATGACACTATCACCCGGAAGATTAATTCCTAGTTGAATCAAGTGATTGTAGTACCCAGACATGATGAGTATATGTTCACTGACAGAACTATTCTCCTCCATTTTGCAGCTGTAGAACTTATTGGAGACTTCATATCTCTCAATTCGGGCATTTGCTTGAAATATTAACTTCAACTCCTGGAACATCTCATATGCTCCATGACGCTCAAAACGCCTTTGAAGTCCCGGTTCTAAGCCGTAGCATGGCACATCGAACTATCGAGTAGTCATCTGCTTTGCTCGCCAGACGTTCTTAGCGCCATCAAGAGTATCTCGCAGCAGGTTCGCACCCAGCGATGCTTCCAGGACGTAATTCTTCCATGCAGCAATGAGGATAATCTCGTTACGGACCCAGTCCGTAATTGCTACCATCATCTTTCAACTTTGCTTTCAAGGAACGCATTAAAATTCAACGGAACAACAACACGGGCCATCTATCTACAACAACATAGACAAGCAAAATACTATCAGGTACTAAGTTCATGATAAATTTAAGTTCAATTAATTATATTACTTAAGAACTCCCACTTAGATAGACATCTCTCTTATCATCTAAGTGATCACGTAATCCAAATCAACTAAACCATAACCGATCATCACGTGAAATGGAATAGTTTTCAATGGTGAACATCACTATGTTGATCATATCTACTATATGATTCACTTTCGACCTTTCGGTCTCAGTGTTCCGAGGCCATATCTGCATATGCTAGGCTCGTCAAGTTTAACCCGAGTATTCTGCGTGTGCAAAACTGGCTTGCACCCGTTGTACAAGAACGTTGATCTTATCACACCCGATCATCACGTGCTGTCTCGGCACGACGAACTTTGGTAACGGTGCATACTCAGGGAGAACACTTGTACCTTGAATTTTTTTGTGAGAGATCATCTTATAATGCTACCATCAATCAAAGGTGAATAAGATGCATAAAGGATAAACATCACATGCAATCAATATAAGTGATATGATATGGCCATCATCATCTTGTGCCTTTGATCTCCATCTCCAAAGCACCGTCATGATCACCATTGTCACCGGTGCGACACCTTGATCTCCATTGTAGCATCGTTGTCGTCTCGCCAACTATTGCTTCTATGATTATTGCTACCGCTTAGTGATAAAGTAAAGCAATTACATGGTGATTACATTTCATACAATAAAGCGACAACCATATGGCTCCTACCAGTTGCCGATAACTTCGTTACAAAACATGATCATCTCATACAATAAAATATAGCATCATGTCTTGACCATATCACATCACAACATGCCCTGCAAAAATAAGTTAGACGTCCTCTACTTTGTTGTTGTAAGTTTTACGTGGCTGCTATGGGCTGAGCAAGAACCGTTCTTACCTACGCATCAAAACCACAACGATATTTCGTCAAGTTAGTGCTGTTTTAACCTTCAACAAGGACCGGGCGTAGTCACACTCGGTTCAATTAAAGTTGGAGAAACTGACACCCGACAGTCACCTTTGTGCGAAGCACGTCGGTAGAACCAGTCTCGCGTAAGCGTACGCGTGATGTCGGTCCGGGCCGCTTCATCCAACAATACCGCCGAACCAAAGTATGACATGATGGTACGCAATATGACTTGTATCGCCCACAACTCACTTGTGTTGTACTCGTGCATATAACATCTATGCATAAACCTGGCTCGGATGCCACTGTTGGGAAACATAGTAATTTCAAAAAAATTCCTACGCACACGCAAGATCATGGTGATGCATAGCAAAGAGAGGGGAGAGTGTCATCTATGTACCCTCGTAGACCGTAAGCGGAAGTGTTATGACAACGCGGTTGATGTAGTCGTACGTCTTCATGATCGACCTATCCTTAGTACCGAACGTACAACACCTCCGCGTTCAGCACACGTTCAGCTTGGTGATGTCCTGCGAACCCCTGATCCAGTAGAGCTTCGGGGAAGAGCTTCGTCAGCACGACGGCATGGTGACCGTGTTGATGAAGCTACCGACGCAGGGCTTCGCCTAAGCACCGCTACGATACGACCGAGGTGGATTATGGTGGAGGGGGGCACCGCACACGGCTAAGAGAGATCAATGATCAACTTGTGTGTCCTAGGGTGCCCCTGCCCCCGTATATAAAGGAGCAAGGGGGAGGCCGGCCGGCCCTTGCAGGGCGCGCCAGGAGGAGGAGTCCTCCTCCTAGAAGGAGTAGGACTCCGCTTTCCTACTGCTACTAGGAGGGGGAAAGGAAGGAGGAGAGGGAGAAGGAAAGGGGGCGCCACCCCCCTTCCCTAGTCCAATTCGGACCAGAGGGGGACGGGCGCGCGGCCTGCCCTGGCTGGCCCTCTCTCTCTCCACTAAGGCCCATGTGGCCCATTACTTCTCCCGGGGGGTTCCGCTAACCCTCCGGCACTCCGGTTTTCTCCAAAATCACCCGAAACACTTCCATTATCCGAATATAGTCGTCCATTATATCTATATTTATGTCTTGACCATTTCAAGACTCCTCGTCATGTTCATGATCACATCTGGGACTCCAAACTACCTTCGGTACATCAAACCAGAAAACTCATAATACCGATCGTCACAGAACTTTAAGCGTGCGGACCCTATGGGTTCGAGAACTATGTAGACATGACCGAGACACGTCTGTCGTCAATAACCAGTAGCGGAACTTGGATGCTCATACTTGTTCCTACATATTCTACTGTCGGTGGGAACGACACCTATGGGATCACTGGGATCCCTTCTACGGTTGGCGGGCACGAGGTTGTGCAAAGAGCGGGTCTGACAGGAAGCACACGGATCGTTTACCCAGGTTCGGGCCGCGAAGATGGTAATACCCTACTCCTGCTTTGGTGGATGTATTTGAGTGTTCTTGTGTTCTTTTGTTCTTGAGCTAGCTACGGGGTGTAACTTGCCCAAAAGATACGAATCCCTCTCCTGGTCTCCTCGGGCCTCCTTTTATAGGCAAAAAGGGGTTGCCACAGTGGCACACAGTAGGTGGAAAGGTCTACTGTCGATAAGCCTATCCTCTGGGACCGTCGGACAAACGCATTTAATGCGCTGCCGACGTGCCCCCATTGCTTTAACCGGGACGGCAAGAAGCACGTCCCAGCTGTCGCCGCATCGGCTGGCTTCGATACGCGTCCGAGCTGATGAGGCATCACGGCGCCATGTTGGCTGGCTGCTTGGCTAGTGCGGTGGTGGAGCCTTCAAGAAGACCTGCATGTCACCACGCAGGTGCTTGCTGCGTCGGTCATGGAGGCCGCTCGTCGCCACGCAGGTGCCTGCTCAGCTGGTTGAGCTGGCAGTTGCATGGGGACGGCGGTGGAGCCTTGGCACGTGCGGGCCTGGCCGCGGCCCCGTGAGTGTCTTTGGCAAGGGCATTGCCTAGGCCCCGGCAGGGGCCTTGCTGCGGCACCGTGGTCGTCTCCGGCAAGAGTCTTGTCGGGGGTCTCGTGGATCTCCCCGGCTAGGATCTCGCCGAGGGTCGTCGACTTCTAGTCCTCTTCTGATCTCATATGTTTATGATCTTGACGAAGATCTGCATGCCACCACAGAGGCGCCCCCCGACCCTTGGTTCTAATGTGGATAGTTGGTGGTGTTGGAACCCATGGGCTCAAGGGTGGCCTGCTCTACTGGCGTCGGGCAAGTTGCCCCGGCAAGGCTCTTGCCGGGGCTACGGAGGCTGCCTCGGCAAGGATCTTGTCGAGGGAGTCCACCTTGCCTTCTTGCTCTTCTGCGTTCTCTGGTCTTGGCATTGCCTCTGGCCGGCTTGTGCCTTCGGCTCCCCTCCTCTGCCTCGTTTAGTGTGGCCGCGGGCGCGGCTCTGACTCCCCGTGCACAAGTAAAGGGGTAAAAAGGAGTGCCCCTACTTTTGTACACCGACAGGAGCCCCCGGGCCTGGGCCACACATAGGCGCGACATGTTGTTGGGCCAGGCCCAGAACGGTGCGCGGGCAGTCGGGGCAGGATTTTTACTGTGGTAACTTCTCGTCCGCTGCGCTTCTCCATGACCCGCGTTGAACGCGCGACGTGGAGAGTCGTGCGTGACGTGGGGGTCATACGTGGGGCGGTTCCCGCATGCATGTGTCACATCGCAATTAATGGGAAAAGAGGCGGCCCGCGCCTTCCCCGTAAAAAGGAATAACCGCGGGCGCGCTGCTCATTTACCCTCCATGCTTTCCCCAATCTCGGAACCGCTGTCCCCTTCTTCCTCCTCTCAAGATCTTGCATTCGCTCGCCGCCGCCGCGCCTTTGCCATCCTTCATTCCTCGTCCCCTCCTGCCGCCATGGCACCCAAAATCAGCAGAGGCAAGGGAGTGGCCAAGGATGCCGGGACGAACGAGCCGCCGGGGAGCGTGTTGGCGGTGCGGAGGATGCAGTCCGCCTACTTTCCCACGGCGGTCGACGTAGCCCACCTCCGGGGCTACCTCAAGCATCATCCCTGCTGCCTTCACCGAGGCTGGCCCGAATCGGTACCAGTTCTTCGTCGACTACTTCTCCTGCGGCCTCTGCCCCCCTTCTCTGATTTCTTCAATGATATGATGCACACCTACGGCTTTCATCTTCTGGATTTTACCCCGAATGCCGTGGCGTGCATGGCTCTTTTGGCGCATCTCTGCGAGGGCTTCATCGCGGTGCATCCCAACACGGCGCTCTTCCGCCACTACTTCTTCCCTCGGATCCAAAAGGGGGGGCGCCATTTCCGGTTGCGTTGCCTGGATCCCAAGATCCAAGGGGACATACCGAGAGGGTGCCCGGAAGGAGAGGTGGGAAGAACGGTGTGGCTGGTGGTGCTGGATCGAGGAGGAGGATCCACAGGAATTCTACCGGGTTCACCAGGCGCCGCCGGTTCGCAGAAGCGACTGGTGCAATGTCGACGCTGACGACGCGAAGCTCACGGTCGCCACCACTAGGATTCTTCGCCTCACCGAGGCCGGGCTCACCCTTGAGATGATCGGAGCGGATTTCATTCGTCGCCGAATCGCTCCGCCGCATAACAAGGGGAGGCCGGCCTGGCCCTTTACGAACGCGGCCGGCATCATGAGGCTTCGCCCTGGCTTGGACCACAACCTCACGGTGATAGGACACGCCCACTTCTGCCAGCGGCTCTTCCAGCTCGACGTGAACCGCGACGGGAAGGTCGAGCGGTCTGGCAAGGCTGCCAAAATCGGCAAGGTCGGCAATGGGCCCTTGTTTGAGTTGCCAGCGGGGGTGGTCCTTCTGAGCAATAACTCACGCAAAAACGACATCATCTCCATGATGCCGGAGTTCAACGCGCACGGCCTCGTCCCAAATTGGGCCGAGCCGCCGGAGGACCAAGTGCAGGAATTCTTTGACACCTTGGAGGAGAAGTACGTCCGCGACGAGCCGCGGCTCGTCCAGGACACCACCCAGGCAGAGCTGGACTACATTGCCGCCCGGGCGGCAGAGGCGGAGCTCGCCATGGAAGCCGGCAGCATCGGTGTCATGGAGGACAAGGCCGCGGCGGCCGAGGAGGAGAGGGAGCTCGCCCAGTGGGCGGAGTCCACTGGGGAGGCCAGCAACGCTGACACGGGCCCCCTTTCATTGAAGATGTGGTCGACGAGTCGTCATCGTCAGAGGAGGATGAGGAGGAGGTCGAGGCTGTCGACCCTCCGGCCACGGGGAGAGGGCTAGTCTTGCGGAGGGCCAGCACCGGCAAGCCGGTCCGGCCCGGAAGGACCGTGCAACCCCGGCAAGCCCAGGAGGCGTCCGTGCGCCAAACGAGGGTCGCGGCGGCGAAGAAACTGGTGAAGGCCGCGGTGGCGAAGAAGAAAGCAACTGCCTCTTCTTCGTCCAAGCGCGTCCAGACCCCACCTCCTTCCCCTCCTCCGGCGGACGTCGAAGCGGAGGTCATCTTCGACTTCGGGTCCCTTAGCCCAAGAAGGAAGAGGAAGGCAGCAGAGGAGGAGGCGGAGGATGACTAAGCGTCTCATTCCTTTTTTGTCATCTCCGTCTCCTCAAACTGTGTTGTTTGTCTTGACTTGTTTTCATCTTTGCAGGGACGTGGATACGCTGGCCCAGAGGGTGAAGAGGGCCAGGACTTCGACGGGCGGCCAACCCCCGGCAGGCGCCTCCGGCACACCGCTGGTGGTGTTGAGCAGCCCGGACAACAACCCCCGGCACAGCCCCCAGCGTAAGCTCATCACTCACCCCTCATCAACGTGTGTTGAGGGTCTGATCCCTCGGTGCTGACCCTGCTGTGATCGCAGGAGGAGGAGAGCAGCAGGAGGAGCCACTGAGGGCCACTCCAACATGCCGCCCACATCAACCATGCCGCCCCGAGGGGCGTCCTCGGCAAGGTCGCCAAGTACCGAGCCCATGCACACAGAGGAGGAGAGGTAAACTTGGGCGCTGGTGGGTTCGCCTCAGCGCCGGATACTGGCGGGGAGGGGGCCTCTTCTTCCCAGCCTGGCACGGGTAGGTCACGCACCTTCCGTCCCTGTTCTTTTTTTTCTTTTTGAATCTTGGTCTTGGCGTCGCCTCATCCCCTTCTCGATATCCAGATCCTCCCTCGGCGGGCCAGGAGGACATAGACACCGTCATCGAGGATGTCACCAAGGATGCCGCGGCGGAGGCCGAGAAGATCGCCGCCGAGGAGGCTGCCAAGGATGCTGCTGAGGCCGCCGCTAAGGGGTCTGCCGGGGAGCCTGGCAAGGCAGCTGTTGAGGAGGCCAGCAAGGGGCCTGCCGGGGAGGCCGGCAAGGCCGCTGTCGAGGAGGAGGTGGTTGACGACCAACCTTCCTCCTCTGCTGCCTCTGGCTCGGGCAGGTACCTAAGGGTGAGCGACGACCTGTTCGTCCACCTCCCAGGGACGGCGAGAACCGGGGCGACCGCCAAGGGGGAGGTGTTTGACAACGAGGTGCTCGCCGCCGCTAGGCATGAGGTTGTTGACGAGTGGGTTGTCAATCCCCTTGAACTCGTTACCTGAGAAGATTAAATCTGATGGTGGTAGATAGATAAATTTCAAAAGAAAAGAAAAGTAAATAAATTGCAGCATGGTATTTTTTATTTTAGTAATATGATTAAGTAGACCCGGGGGCCATAGTTTTCACTAGAGACTTCTCACTCGAAACAAAAACATACGATGGGTAGACAAATTGCTGTTGGGAAATTGATAGAAAAGAGCATAGTTATGATGTTATTCATGGCAATGATCATGTATATAGGCATCACGCCCATGACAAGTAGACCGAAATGATTCTACATCTACTACTATTACTCCACGAATCGATCGCTATCCAACATGCATCTATGGTATTAAGTTCATGACAAATAGAGTAACACTTTAAGCAAGATGACATGATGTAGACAAAGTAAAGCTAAGCAATATGAATAAACCCCATCATTTGATCCTTAATTTCAACAATACAAATACGTACCTCACTACCCCTTCTATCATGAGGTTAGGACACCGCAAGATTGAACCCATCACAAAACACCTCTCCCACTGAAGATAAATCAATCTAGTTGGTCAGACCAAATAGATAGATCGGAGAGAAATACAAAGCTATAACAATCATGCATAATAAAGTTCAGAAAGACTCAATTACTTTCAATGAATAATTTGATCATAAACTCAAAATTCATCGGATCCCAACAAACACACCGCAAAAGAGGATTACATCAGATAGAACTCCAAGAAGATTGAAGAGAACATGGTATTGAAGATCAAAGAGAGGGAAGAAGCCATCTAGCTACTGGCTATGCACCTGTAGGTCTGTTAATTTCTGTCACTCCAACCACCCGTCATACACCAACTAATCCCACAATTCTCTCTTTTAGGCCCTTAATAGTGTAGTGATATGCAGTCGACGTTTGCACATCACCACCAGATAAATCACAACCACAACATAATATCAAAACATTGAACTCTATTCAACTTCACACGATTACTAGCAACAAGGTTTATCCCATGTCCTCGAGAGCGTAACATACTACTCACAAGTCACAAGACATCATATAGATCATAACCATTGGGGGCAATGATATGATCAATAATCTAAACATACAATTTTTTAACCAATTAAACCTCTAAGAAATAACTACAAGCATTGACCAACATTAGAAAGTAATCTCGACAAAAGATCCGAGGTGATAGTTTATAGATTGAAAAGTAGGAAGAGATGGAGGTGATGTTGTTCATGTAGATGGTGATGGAGATGATGATCATAGTGATGAATGGAGTGTTGGTAATGACGATGGCTTCGATTTCCCCCTTCCAGAGGGATGGAACTATGAGAGATTAGCCTGTCGGAGGTGTGAAGTCCTCTATCTTTGTTCCGCCTCGCAGGTAGCAATGAGAAAACCCAGTAAACTCAATCTTGGGTTTTAGGTTAATATAGGACTAGTGGGCATGGGTGATACGTCTCAAACGTATCTACTTTTCCTAACGCTTTTCCTCTTGTTTTGGACTCTAATTTGCATGATTTGAATGAAACTAATCCCGGACTGACGTTGTTTTCAGCAGAACTACCATGGTGTTGTTTTTGTGCAGAAATAAAACTTCTCAGAATGGAACGAAACTTTGCGAGGATTTTTTATACAACAAAAGAGAATTTCTAGAGACAAGAGCCACCGGAGGGGGGCACCTAGGTGGGCACAACCCACCAGGGCGTGCCAGCCCTCCCAGGCGCACCCAGGTGGGTTGTCCCCACCAGGTGGCCCCGCAGACCCTGAAACCGACGCTATAAAATCCTATTTTTCCAGAAAAAAATCAGGGAGAAAGAATTATCACGATCCATGAGACGGAGCAGCCGTCACCTCCCGTTCTTCATCAGGAGGCCAGATTTGGAATCTGTTTGGGGCTCCCGAGAGGGGGGTCTTCGTTCTTCATCATCACCAACCCTCCTCCATCGCCAATTCCGTGATGCTCCCCACCGGGAGTGAGTAATTTCTTCGTAGGCTCGCTGGTCGGTGAGGAGTTGGATGAGATTCATCATGTAATCGAGTTAGTTTTTTTAGGGCTTGACCCCTAGTATCCACTATGTTCTGAGATTGATATTGCTATGACTTTGCCATGCTTAATGCTTGTCACTTTGGGCCCAGGTGCCATGAATTCAGATCTGAACCGTTTATGTTTTCACCATTATATCTATGTTCTAGATCCGATATTGCAAGTTATAGTCACCTACTACGTGTTATGGTCCGGCAACCCCGGAGTGGCAATTGTCGGGACCACTCCCGGTGATGACCGTAGTTTGAGGAGTTCATGTATTCACTGTGTGATAATGCTTTGTTCCGGTTTTCTATTAAAAGGAGGCCTTAATATCCATTAGTTTCCAATATGGACCCCGCTACCACGGGAGGGTAGGACAAAAGATGTCATGCAAGTTCTTTCCATAAGCACGTATGACTATTTACGGAATACATGCCTGCATTACATTTATGAACTAGAGTTAGTGCCGTATTGCCCTAGGTTATGACTGTCACATGATGAATATCATCCGACAAATTACCGATACAATGCCTACGAATTTATCTTATATTGTTATTGCGAAGTTATATTGCCATTGTTACTGTTACACTTGCTAGAGAATTACTGCTATCACTGTTACCGTTACTATTGCCGCTGCTACTATTATCAAAAGTATCATACTACTTTGCTACTGATCACTTTGCTACAGATAATTAATCTCCAGGTGTGGTTGAATTGACAACTCAGCTGCTAATACTTACAAATATTCTTTGGCTCCCCTTGTGTTGAATCTATAAATTTGGGTTGAATATTCTACCCTCGAAAACTGTTGCGATCCCATATACTTGTGGGTTATCAGGACCTTTTTCTGGCGCCGTTCCCGGGGAGCATAGATATATTTGTTGAGTCACTTGGGATTATTATCAATTTATCACTATGAAGAATCCGAAGGATGCTAAGACTTAAATTTATCCCTCTAAGACGAGGGGAGATAAGGAACTGCCATCTAGTTCTGCTTTAGATCCACCTTCTGTTATATATGTAAACTTGCAACACCACCACATGCTATTAATCCTGATATGTCACAAGTTATTGATGATGCTACTTGTGCTATGAATGATACTTATGATGATGCTAGTACCTTGCTTGACAATGATGTTCCACTTGGGGACTTTCTTGATGAACAAATTGCTAGAGTAATACAACATTATGTTGTTGAATCTGATGATGAGCTTGAAACTGAAACTCCTGAAACACCTGCTAGAACTAGTCTTCCTAGATATGAATTGCCTAAGGTACCGGAAGGTTATGTTATGAATGAGGAGACAACTAGAGATATTCTTGCTTGTAAGGATATAGTTGATCTAGAGAAATTATTATGCAAGTATAATGAAAAATCTCTGAATGCTAGAATGCAGTATGATCCTATGTTTGCTACATCACCTATATTTATTGCTGATATGGATTATGAATTCTCTGTCGACCCAGAATTAATCACTTTGGTTGAATCTGATCCTGTCCATGGTTATGAAACTGAAACTGTTGTGGCACATCTTACTAAGTTGAATGACATAGCCACCCTTTTTACTCATGATGAGAAAAGTCGTTACTACTATATTCTCAAATTATTTCCACTCTCATTAAAGGGTGATGCTAAAGCTTGGTACAATACTCTTACTCCTAGTTGTGTGCGTAGTCCCCAGGATATGATTTATTACTTCTCTGAAAAATATTTTCTTGCTCATAAGAAACCACCTGCCTTACAGGAAATATTTAACTTTGTGCAAATTAAAGAAGAGTCTCCCACAAGCTTGGGGGAGGCTTTGCAAGTTACTTAATGCTTTGCCTGATCATCCTCTTAAGAAAAACAAAACGCTTGATATATTCTATAATGGACTAACTGATGCTTCTAGGGACTTCCAAGATAGTTGTGCTGGTTGTGTTTTCAGGGAACAAACTATTGGACAAGCTGAGGAATTATTGAACAACATATTTAAAAATTATGATGATTGGAATCTTCCTGAACCACCACATAAACCCACTCCAAAGAAGAGGGGTATATTATATCTCAGTCCTAAAGATATGCAAGAGGCAAAGAAATCTATGAAAGAAAAAGGTATTAAAGCTAAGGATGTTAAAATTTTACCTCCTATTGAAGAAATACATGAGCTTAATACACCACCACTTCCTAAGGTGGCATAGGTAAATTCTCTAATGAAATCCAATGATAATGAAAATCCTCACAATATGCACCCTAGCTAATGCCTTTATGAGCTTGAGAATTATATTAGAAAACAAGATCACTTTAATGCAAATGTTATGAAACAATTGAAATATAATTCTGATATGATTGCTCGCTTGAATGACTTGTTATTTAGAATGTCAAATGTCGCTAGAGGTGTTGGAAAACATGCGTCTATGGTTCAAACCCAGTTAGAACAAGTTGCTAAATCTCAAAGAGAGTTGCTTGATAAAATGAATAATAATATACATGGCTTTGCTGTTAGAGTTGCAACTAGAGGAGGTAAAATGACTCAGGAACCACTTTATCCCGAGGGACACCCAAAAAGAATTGAACAGGATTCACAAATAAACAACACCACTTCACCTAGTCCTTCTAAAAAGAAGAAGAAAAAGAAAAACGATAGGACCTTGCATGCTTCTAGTGAACCTGAAATAGAAAAACCTCCTGATAATGATAATGTCTCTATCTCTGATGTTGAAACTCAATTTGGTAATGAACACTCGCGTAGTGATAATGAAAAAGATAATGCTGATGTTCATGAAGATACTCAACCAAACATTAGTAAAGAACCAGACAATGATGTTGAGATAGAACCACCTGTTGATCTTGATAACCCACAACCTAATAATAAAAGATATGATAAAAGAGACTTCATTGCTAGAAAACAATTCCATGTGAATGGCATTAATGTTATTGAAAAATCTCCGACAATCACTATTGGAAGTTTTCAACTACCTCTACCTACTGTTAAAAGGAAATATGAAATGCTTATTGTTGGGGACATTCATATTCACGTTGAGGTAACTTAGTGATTTATGAAAGTTCTTCTGTTTCATGCTAATCGAAAGTGGTTGTTACTAACACTTGATCAACCTTATTAATGTATCATTTTTTAGAGGTATGAAGTTGATGAACTTAGTAAGCACTACCTTCTATCCCTATCTTTCGTTTTCTATTTTTTGTTAGTTAAATAAAATAAAATACCATGTTTTATCTGTTTTCTAAAACTCCGGTGCAATTAAAAATGACCCATCTCAGAATGCTCTGAAAATTTAATACGATTTTTTCTGAATATTAAAGAATTTCTGGTGCAAATAATATGAGAGGGCGGTGCACCAGGTGGGCACAACACACCTGGGCGCGCCAGGACCCCCAGGCGCGCCCTGGGGGCTTGTGGTCCCCACGTGGGCCCCCTCACTTATCCCTTCACAACACATCATCACTTACCTCCAGAAAAATTCTCCATTGCTCTCTCTCCCGTTTTCTTGCTCTCAAACCCGCGGATTTCAATCTCTTTGCTCGAAGCTCCGTTTCTGAAACTGTTTCGGAGGATTGTTGCTTGGTATGTTACTCCACCATTTGTCCAATTAGTTTTTGTTTTAGTGGTTTATATTTTGAAAAATTAGCTACTTTTGGTGCCGCTGTAGATGAGATGGCATGTTGAATTCTTAGAGTTCTAAGTAGTTTGAATGCTTGCTATGGCCTCTATGTATCCCTATGAGTAGTTGCTATCAATTATATGAAGTTTTGTTGATAAAATTTTGTCACCCAATAAATTTCCAAAAAATTGTACGCGAACTATATGAACCTATTTGGAAGGAGTTCTTCGAGGAGGATATCCTCGGGGGCATCTTCTAGTGACAGCTCCGCTCGTCGGTCTTATGTTGAACCAAGTGAAGCTAGTGTCGTATCGCCCTAGGTTATGACTGTCACATGATGAATATCATCAAATTACCGATCCAATGCCTACGAATTTATCTTATATTCTTCTTGATAAGTTACTATTGCCATTGTTACTGTTACACTTGCTACAAAATTACTGCTATCACTGTTACAAGGATCGAGATGGACCTAGAGGGGGGTGAATAGGTACAATTACAAATTTTAATTGCTACTTAGCAATTTTAGGCAATAAAGCGAAAAATGAAAGTGAGCCTAACAATTGCAAGCATAATGCTAGGAGCTAAGCAAGATAAACAAGTAACACCAATAGGTGTGTAAGCAACCACAATATGATATAAGCAAGTGCAAAGAGACAAGTAACCACAAGTAGAGAGTTAGGGTTAGGAATAACCGCAACTCCGGGAGACGAGGATATATGCCGATGTTCACTTCCTTGGAGGGAAGCTACGTCACCGTTAGAGAGGTGGATGTTACCACGAAGGCACACCAATGCCACGAAGGCTCACCCTATTCTCCCTTTGAGACAACACCACGAAGACGTTTCTCAACCACTAGTGGTAGACCTTGGGGTGGTCTCCAAACCCTCACAAACTTTTCTGGGGGTAATCATAATGGTCGATTCCTCTCTGAAATACTCCTACCGGCTATGAGTCTCCAACCTCCAAGAGTAACAAGAACGATGGGGAAAATCTCAAGACTTTCTCAAATCACGAATTCCTTGGGTGCAAAGAACGAGAAGGAGTGGATCTATCACTTGGTCGAACAACTTCTCTCAAATGCTCTCAAATCCCTTAGGGATCTAAGATTTGGTGTGGAAGATTGAGAGAGAGAGAGTGAAATGTGCTCTAGGGTTTGTTCAAAGTGAATGGTCAACCCTCTCCCGTGGGGGAGAAGGGCTATATATAGTGTACACAAATGTGGCCGTTGTAGCACAAGTGAACGGGCAGGCCGGACATCGGGGCAAGGTGGCCGGACATCCGCGCTGGCGAGGCACTTGAAGAACAGAGGAGAAGCAGAGGTAAAAATAGAGGGGTCGAACATCCGGGGGCCAAGCCCGGACATCTGGCAAATCGGGAAACCCCGGACATCCGGCAAGTTCACCAAGATGAAGACGCCCTTTGGATAGCACAAGCCGTACATCCGACAAGTAAGCCCGGAAATCCAGGGTGCAAGGTGAGCCCGGACATCTAGCATAGAGGGCCGGACATCCGGCAAGCAGCAACAGCACAAAGTGCTCTCTGGATAGCTAGGCCCGGATATCCGGCGAGCAGGCCGGATATCCGGCGTGAGGCCCGGACATCCAGCAGGCGAGAGACAAAAACATGTCAGAGAATATAAAGACGGAGCATGTGCATTTTTGGGAAGGAGGTTTGTGGCAAGAGCAAGTCTTTAACTAACCCTATCGATCCCCTCTCAATAGTGCGGGATCCTATACTCAAGAAAACAAATATGTAATCATTTTGATACTTCATCCTTGAGTAAAAACACTTCTTATGCTCTTAATCCACACACCTTGATGAACCGGGGACTAACACCTGAGATTTACTTGACAAACATAGTTAGTCCCTGAAAGCACAAGTGCTCCGTGGGTGGTTTTGGTAATTAATGTCAACATATCTCTTGTTGGACTAATGTTTTCATCTAGTGTATTTCAGATAAGTTCAACAGATGGAGTGGCATGGACAAGAGGATGTGGAACCCCTTCAAGATGCTAAGGACAAAGGATTGGCTCAATCTCAAAAGCTCAAGGCTCTACATTTTAATTTTGATGATCCAAGATCACATTGAGTCCATAGGAAAAGCAATACTATTAAAAGGGGATGAGGAGTTGCTTAATGGCTTGCTTGCTCAAAGTGCTTAGTGATATGCTCCAAATCCCTCAACCACTTTCTCGTATCCACATATGTCCCAAACCAAAAGTCAAACTCGGCCCCACCGAAATATTCTATCCAGCGCCACCGAGTTTACTGGACATAGCCACTGCCAGAAACCCTAATCAATTCGGTCTCACCGATGGGATCCCGGTTTCACAGAGATGGGCTTGCAAACTCTCTGGTTCTTGTTGCAATAATTTCGGTCCAACCGAGATTTGTAGTCGGTCTCACCGAGTTTGCTTGACCAACTCTTCGGTTAGCCCATTACCAAGATCGTTCTCACTGAGTTTGTGTAATCGGTCAAACCGAGATGAGGTTTTACCCTAACCCTAGCACATCGGACCCACCGAGTTGATCATATCGGTCCCACCGAAATGCCTAATAGTCACATTATGAAATGAATCGGTCCGACCGAGTTTTCTGATTCGGTCTCACCGAGTTTGGTGAATTGTGTGTAGTGGTTAGATTTTTTGTGGAGGCTATATATATCCCTCCAACCACTCTTCATTTGTGAGGAGAGCCATCAAAACATGCCTACACTTCCAGCATACATTTTCTGAGAGAAAACCACCTACTCATGTGTTTTTTATGGAAGGACAGTAGGAGAGGCTCCTACTGTGTTTTCATATATAAATGTAGGTGTTACACAGTTACATCATATGTACAAAGGTGTCAACCACCAATGATGGTCTATAGCAGTGTCAACTATTCAAAGATCAGCTATGAAAGAGAAAACAAGGGCAGAATGTGCCCTCTTGGTTCTATGTTGTAGCAGACCGAAGTCCTTCTTGAAACGTTGGAGGTAGGTGTCAAGGGTTGGGTCCACCCTTCTGAAATGTTTGTTGTTCCTTTCCTTCCACAAGCTCCAAGCTGCCACGAGGAATATGTCAAAGAAAAGGGGGCCGTCCCAAGCGTCTTTAGTGGCTTGTAGAAGGTGTAGGCGGCAGGTAAACGCAGGCCAAACAATGCCAAGTTTTCTCCAACAACGTTGACTAAAGGGGCAAGTGAATATCATGTGATCAACCGTTTCTTCCGGTGGGCCCCCGCAGAGGAGACAACTATGATCCTCACCAATGTCATAGTGCCGACGTTTTAGCATGTTGCGCGTGTTGAGCCTCTCGTGGAGTAGGAGCCAACCAAAAACTTTGATCCTCATGATGCAATGAGACCACCATAGGCTTTTGAAGATAGGATGAGCGTTTGCTTCGCTGAAGATGTACCGATAGCAGTTAGCAGGTCGGCAATCCGTTTTGCCCCATAAATAGTGCCAGACATCGTTGATGGTGGAGGTCGGGCTCATGTGGGGTGGAGAGATTCTGCATGTCCCGTACTTCGTCAAGGGCCTGGGGGGACAGAGGGAGATGGAAGGTCTCGGCAAGGGACGTGCTCTCCAAGAAACCCTTGACAGACACATCCTCATGCATGGTAAAGGAGAAAGCGTGGGGGTGTGAGGATTGAAGGATATCATTGCCCCAGAGATCTTTCCAGAAAAGTGCTGTTGTGCCCGGCACCACCTACACCTGTGATGTTCCACGATAGATTGGGGTGAGCTTGAGGACATCACGCCACCAGAATGAGCCGATCGGCGCCACTGCATGCGGTATCTTATCCACGTAATAAGCGTTCCATATAAGCTGCACCCACGGAGTATCCATCTTGTTATAGAACTTGTGGAGGAACTTTAAGAGCAATGCATCATTCTGTAGCTTAATGTTGAGGACTCCGAGGCCTCCAAGTTTTTTGGGTTTGCACACCATATCCCAGGCAGCCAAGGAGTTGCACTTGTCAACTTGTTCAGTTTTCTTGGTCCATAGACATCTCCGTCTGATCTTGTCAAGCATCTCGATTAGTTTAGGGGGAACTTGAGCGTGCACATGGCATATATGAGGAGAGAAGTAACAGTTGCATTAAGGCAGGAAAGCTTGCCACCGTATGATATCATCGTGATGGCAGAGGTGAGGCGATGTTCAACACTACAAACAAGCGACATGAGATCCAGCACGGTGGGTTTGGACGTACCAAGCGGCAAGCGAGATATGTGAATGACATTGATCCAACCGTGCAACCAAACAAATTTGCAAAGGCAAAAACTACATTGTCAGAGAGGTTGATAGGTATGAGCATGGATTTATGAAAGTTAATTCGCAGGCCAACGGATGATGCATAATCTGTGAGAATCCCTTTGATGATGGTCGCTTGTTGTGTGCAAGCTGGCATAACCAAGATCGTGTAATCTGCGTATTGGACCACCGGATACTCAGTTTGACCAGCACATGAGAATGGTAACTGGATTTGGCCTTGTCTGAAGGCAGCGTTGATGGCAGCCTGAAGAAGGTCCGCTGCTAACACAAAAACAAGGGGAGAGAGAGGATCCCCTTGGCGAACTCCACTGCGGCAATGAAACTGACGGCCGGGGACCCTGTTAAACAGGACCGATGATCGGCCAGTGGAGAAAATGCTATCAATCCAGGACAGCCACTTGTCGCTAAATCCCATGTGTTTCATGATGTTTAGCATGGGGGCGTGTTCAATCGTATTGAAGGCTTTAGCAAAATCTAGTTTAAGAAGGATAATTTCCCGCTTTGAAGCATGACACTGATGAATGTATTGAAAGGCCCATGCAAGATAATCCTGGATCATGCGACCCTTGATGAAGCCATATTGGTTCGTGTGGGTGATATTCAGAATGATGCGTTGTAGACGATTCACAAGGAGCTTGGTGATCAATTTTAGGCAGCAGTTTAGCAGTGTGATCGGCCTATAATCATTCACAGTCCCAGGAGAATTGGTCTTGGGGATTAGGGTGATGAGCCCATCATTGATGCTCGTGAGGTCTAGGCTGCCTTCGTGGAATTGGTCACAGAGTGAGTAGAAATCATGTTTGGTGAGAGGCCAACACGCCATGAGGAAGGCACCACTAAAACCGCTGGGACCCGGAGCACGATCAACAGGCATTTCCATAACCACCTCGTCAATGTCAGCGTGTGTGAACAGGTCAGTAAGGTGGTCTAGGTTATCGTGACGCTGGATGATGTCCAGAGGTTAAATTTCATTTCAGTGGGACGTGAAGTGCCCAAACAATTAGTATAAGTTTGGAATAGCAAAGCTTCCTTCCCAGCATGATCTTCTACACTTTCCCCATCATCATTTCTGAAACTCACGATGTTGTTGTGTCTGAACCGTCCCGTGGCAATTGCTTGAAAAAACTTAGTGTTTTCGTCTTCGAATTTGATCCAACTGTCGGGGGTTGGGTGCGACATATGCCAATGGATGGCTTATCATGGTGGGAGCGAGTAGAACGTCGCCGGTGCCTGGAAGCGGGATGAGGTGTAGACACAAATGCAGACGCACTTTACCCAGGTTTGGGGCTCTCCTAGGAGATAACACCCCTAGTCCTGCTCCGCGGGGTCTCCGCATGATCACTTAGGCACTAGTGAGTACAATGGTGCTCCTCGAGCTGTATGCTAGAGGTAGACGAAGGCAAGGCTTGGTCTCCTCTTCCCCTAGGTGTGAGTCTAATTCTAACAGGTTTGGAACCCTTTGCATGGGTGCCCTGGGGGGTTTATATTGGCCTACCCCCCAGGGGTACAATGGTAATCCTGCGGGTGTGGGACCCGGCTGTCAATGTCTCTGGTCGCCGGCTTCTCCGCCGGCTGCTGGGGCCTGCCGCCTGGTGGGCCCTGCCGACCTGTCCGGTACAGCGCCGATAAGCCACCCCCGCCGCTCGCGGGTCTTGCCGGCTGCTGATTACTGTAGCCGTGATGCTAATGACATGGGCTTGGTCAGGGGAGCGTGGCTACAGTCCCGCCGCCTGGTGGGAGATCACTGTAGCCACTCGGGGTCTCATCTGGTTAATGGTGCATGGGCCCCGAGGTAGGAACGAGCCGCCTGCTAGGAGCCGCCTCCCTCGGGTCCAATTGGTGAAGCTTCCGCCGTCTTTCGGGCTCTCGCTAGCAGGTAGGGCCCGCCGTCTTCAGGCCGTACCGTTAGGCGGTCGTGGGAGCAGGGCTTTGTCTGACAGGAGCGACGTCAGGGGCGGAGTGGCAACAGTGCCGCGTCAGGCGGATATCTCCGCCCGTACGGAGCACTGTGGCCACGCCCAGCCCTGGATACGGGGATGATGGGCTACACTGTAGCCTCACCCTGTCTTGTCTTCTTAATGGGGGTGCAGACTTTGAGGGCGCCATGGGCCGACAGCTAGGAGCCGACCTCTCTGGAGGCCGCCTGCTAGGAGTCGGCCCGTCTTGGAGCCGCCTTCCTGAGCATGGCCGTCTTTTGTCAGTCGGCCGTTCAGCCATCCGGCCACCAGAAGACGGCGCTTCATCTTGACGTCTTGAGGGGCGCAGCCGGCCCCGATGTCTTGAAAGGTTCTGGGACTCGGGTCAGGCTACCCGTGGCCCATTACTCCGACAGTAGTCCTCGAAGCTGGTGAGGTGCCGCGGCTGAGGAGTCGAGGGGCCTCAGCAGTTTCCTCCTCCGGGTGCTCTGGAAGGCAGCTTCATCCGACTCCTGGCGATCCGGCTGGCAGGAGTCGGCCGCGTCCTGTCGGACTCGTCTGGAACTTCGAACGCCACGGCGGGAACAAGGTGGCATGTTGGCTAAGCTTCTAGGCCCGCCGCCCGCTGAGGGAGTCCTGGATTAGGGGGTGTCCGGATAGCCGGACTACCATCATCAGCCGAACTATCATCAGCCGGACTATCATCATCGACCGGACTCCAAGACTATGAAGATACAAGATTGAAGACTTCGCCCCGTGTCCGGATGGGACTTTCCTTGGCGTGGAAGGCAAGCTTGGCGATACGGATATGTAGATCTCCTACCATTGTAACCGACTCTATGTAACCCTAGCCCTCTCCGGTGTCTATATAAACCGGATGGCTCTAGTCCGTAGGACTCGAAGAACAACAACCCTTACAATCATACCATAGGCTAGCTTCTAGGGTTTAGCCTCCTTGATCTCGTGGAAGATCCACTCTTGTAAACATCCACAATATCAATATCAATCAAGCAGGACGTAGGGTTTTACCTCCATCAAGAGGGCCCGAACCTGGGTAAAACATCGTGTCCCTCGTCTCCTGTTACCATCCGCCTAGACGCACAGTCCGGGACCCCCTACCCGAGATCCGCCGGTTTTGACACCGACATTGGTGCTTTCATTGAGAGTTCCTCTGTGTCGTCACCGATAGGCGTGATGGCCTCTTCAATCGACAACGACGCAGTCCTGGGTGAGACTTTTCGCCCCGGACAGATCTTCGTATTCGGCGGCTTCACACTGCGGGCCAACTCACTTGGCCATCCGAGCAGATCGAATACTACGCCCGCCGTCGAGTCAGGTTTGAAGCCTAAACTTCACGGCCGATATCCGCGGGGACATGATCTTGATGGATCTGAGCCACGGCCGGCGTGCAGCGCTGTCACGATGGGCATGACCTAACTCGCGCGGACAGCAACTTGGAGGTCGCTGCACGAATCCGCTCCGACCCATAGTCCGGAGCCGATCGCTCGGATCGAGGACGGATGGCTGGACACCGCCGGCAGCTGCAACTTCTGGCGATGGAGCCGAACACTTACCTTGTCCCGCATCAAGCTCATGACTCCGAGGTGCCGGACTCTGTGCCGGACTCCGAACCTCCTGCGCCCTACCAGTCGAATCCGATTGGGCGCCGATCATGGAATTCACCGCTGCGGACATCTTTCAAGCACTCGCCCTTGGCGATATCATAAATTCTTGAAGCATCTTCGCTATTCGAGAACCCTGGCCGAACTACGGCCAGGATGGTTGGGACGCGGACGAAGAAATTCAGAGCCCACCCACCACCCACTTCGTAGCCACCGTCGACGATTTAACCGACATACTCGACTACGACTCCGAAGACATCGACGGTACGGACGACGATGCCGGAGACTACCAAGAACCAGTGCCTGCAGGACACTTGAAGACCACCTCGTCATACGACATATGCATGGTGGACACCCCAAAGGGAAGCAATAACGAGGAACAACGGGACGCGGCAGAGGATAATCCCGCCGATAAACAACCAAAACGGCGACGTAGACGCCGCCGTAAGTCCCGCCTCGATCAAAGCAGCCTTCCTAGCGACCCAGCGATAGAGCAGGGCAAACCAGCGGACGACGAATAGGACGAGCCGGATAAGCAACCCCTTCACGGAGCAACCAACAGTCCGGACACAACACCGGAGCATAAGAACATACACAAAAAACTCGTCGCCACTGCAAGAAGTTTGAAGAAGGCGAAACGGAAGCTCAAAACAGCAGAAGACACGCTCAGAATGAAGTGGAGCAAAGTATTCAAGACTGCAGACAAATATGGCAATGGCCATCAAACAAAGAGCTACCCGAAGCGCAAGTTGCTGCCAGAATTTGACGAGGAAGCCATAGAGCCTTCACAGTCAAAAAATAAAGAGGCCACCCGGCCGGATAGACGGCCAGATGACAGGCTAAAAGCGACAAGCGGGGCCGCACACAAGCCGAATTATAATCCTGGGAAAACAGACGACCCAACTAGGTCCATCTACGGGCCAAAAAAGAGGGCCCCAGGAAGTAACACAACACAACAAGTGTTCGAAGACAGCGGCACACCCAAATACAGGGGCGCCGCACACCCGCTATGTTTTACCGACGAGGTGCTGGACCATGAATTTCCAGCAGGGTTCAAACCCATGAACACAGAGGCATACGACGGCACAACAGACCCCAGAGTCTGGATAGAAGATTACATACTACACATAGACATGGCTAGAGGAGATGATCTCCACGCCATAAAATACCTACCCCTCAAGCTCAAAGGGCCAGCTCGGCACTGGCTCAAAAGCCTCCCAGAAAACACTGTTGGAAGTTGGGAAGAGCTTGATGACGCGTTTAGAGGAAATTTTCAAGGGACTTATGTCCGCCCTCCGGATCTGATTTATCTAAGTCATATAACTCAACAGCCCGGAGAGTCAGCGCGCAAATTCTGGAACAGGTTCCTCACCAAAAAGAACCAAATAGTCGACTGTCCGGACGCGGAAGCCTTAGCAGCTTTTAAACACAACGTCCGAGACGAATGGCTCGCCAGACACCTCGGCTAAGAGAAGCCAAGAACAATGGCCGCGCTAACAAGCCTCATGATGCGCTTTTGCTAGAGAAGACAGCTGGCTAGCAAGATGCAACACCGTGACCGAGAACATCCGAGATCGAGAGGCGGAACGGAAAGTCACGGCGCAGGAAAGATCAGCGCGGAATAAAGAAAAAAAGCCCAAAGACACGGCGGTCAACGCCGGATTCAAAAGCTCGCGGCCAAACAATAAAACATGGCCTCTTAAGGACAACAGAGACGAGCTATCAAATTTAAACAAAATTTTAGATCGGATATGTCAAATCCACAGTACCTCCAGAAGGCCTGCAAACCATACCAACCGAAATTGTTGGGTTTTTAAACAGTCCGGCAGACTCAACGCCGGACACAAGGGGCTCGATGCGCCAAGCGAGGACGATGACGAACCCCACCAACAGAGCACCGGAAGTCAAAAGATTTTCCCACAAGAAGTCAAAACAGTAAACTAGCTTCACGTGATAGTACAGAAAACAAACACGGCACTCGCTAAGACAAGTGTCGCACGGTCCACCTCAGTGGAACACAGATTGGATATCAAAACCAATCACTTTCGACCATCTGGATTAGTCCAGAAGTATCCGGAACGCAGGATAGACTGCCCTGATATTGGATCCCATAGCAGACGGACTGCATTTCACGCAGGTTTTGATGGACGGCGGCAGTGACTTTAACCTACTACATCCGGACACAATCCGCAAGTTGGGATAGACCATACTGCAATTCGGCATAGCCGCACTTCCTTCAAAGGAGTGGCGCCAGGCCCTTACGCCAGGTGCACAGTTTCATTATTCCTAGAAGTTGTGTTCGGGTCACCTGACAACTTCCGACGAGAAAAGCTAACCTTTCATGTCGCCCCATTTAAAAGTAGCTATCAAGCATCACTGGGACGGGAAGCTTTCGTCCGCTTCGATGCAATACCACATTACGCGTCTCTCACGCTTAAAATGCCCGGTCCACGTGGCATCATTTCATTAAAAGGTCGCCTGAGACCCCGGACACGGCTGGACGAGTCTGGAATAAATAAGCTAGGGGCTACCTAGCCGCACATCCCTTCACAAGGATTTGCACATATAAGCCATAATGAGCTAGCATAGGCTCAGCTTTCTTAATCCATATTTCAATTTCTTATGCACTTTCTCGCACGATTTCTTTTCCGACCAAGTTCCTCTCTTTTTACAGATGAATAGCATGCACACCCATCTAGGATACGGCACAACGGAGACACAAGCGCAGACGTGCAGTAGGGACCCGTTGCAAGGACTCTTTTCAGACTAAGACCCTACGTAAACCTTTCTTACTGTCTCTTGTTGCTATAATCCCTGGTTTATCATTATACCCAGAGTGTAGGCTGGCGTTTTGGCATCGGCGCGCCCGGAAGAACCTGCCTGCACTGGACATAAGGGGCTTAGGGCTTTGTTTTGCCGCTATTATAAAGACCGAACACCTTCGGGAGTGTTCTGCGTCTCGAGTTAGGACTTATATGCATCAGCTCCGAATCATGTCTTTGGTCAAATGTTGGGTTTGCCCGCTCCTGTGTTTTGCTGCCTTACGTTCCGTATCATCGGCTAACGCGGCTCGGAGAACTACTGCGATTGTGCCCCGGTTAATTTGGCGAGCACCTCGATGAAAGCCGAAAACTGACCGTCATGATACAGTGAGAGACTGGTCAACCACTCGATCGACCATGGGAATGTTTAGGATTCATCCGCTTTGACGAAGGGCCATTTCGGCCAGCACATACGCGCCAAATTCGGAGGCGCGGTGCCCCGGGGCTATGTCGTAGCCCCACCCTCGAACTCCATGGCTAAGTGAAAGTGATAAAGCATTATAGTCCGGTTGCCTCGTTTTCTCGCTACCACCTCCTTTACAGGACCGAGGCGTCGGATTAAGTGTGAAACGCGCTATTTTTTGCGAACACCCCGCACCTTGTGCGCTGGGGCTGAAACCGACGACTGCCATCTTTCGGGTTATACACACGTATACATGAGCGGCCGCATAGGAGATACTCTATTACTTGAGCGCACAAGTATAAAAGGCGCTTACATCATAAATATCGTTTTACATCATACAAAGCGTTCATTCAGCGTAACATTTTTGAGCACCGCGACTCTATTACGAGCACCACGCAGCTTCGCCAAAATAGTGCTCGGGTAACCGATTATCATTCGAACCGAAGTCGCAACAGCGTGGCATCCATCTCTGTCCAATGTGTCTTCACACGGCGGCGCCATCCGCGCACCCTCTATGCAGGCCGACCGCTTCATCGCCTTGATATGCGGCACCGCCCCAAGAAATTGCTGCAATAAGCCAAAGTAACTCTTGGTGGGGCCTATCCGGCGGATATGGGTCACTATATCCGTCATAGCAAGCCGGACAACCTATTTAGCTCAGCCCACTCGGCCAAATGGTCGGTCAGCGGAAGTGAATGCTCGGACTATGGAATTGAGACCAAAACAACTCTTAGTCTTGTGATCCTTCTAGCTTCGAATGCACAACGGCATCCGCCGCTTTCGCTGCTAAGTCCATATAAGGGTCCTCTGAACCCCACAGCTTGACCCAGTGAGCATATTTTGGATCCGTAAACCTTGGCGCAGCGAAAAGGCTTGCCAGCTAAAATATCTCCGGCCTGGCGCAGCTCTTCCTTTATAGCCCGCATTGTAGAGCGGGCATCCTTGGCTTTGGCGGTGGCCTTCCGCAGGTCTTCTTGCCCCGCTAGGCGCTCCTTCGCAAGAGCCTCATTGCGGTCGGTAGCATCTTTTAACTTCACGGCCATTTCGGCCATCTCTTCCCTGCTCCGGCAGTGTGCGACCCTTTCGGCCGCTAACTCCTCAGCCGCCCTCGAGGCCGCCGCATTACTCCTTCTAGCCTGCTCCTTGGCTTGAGAAAGTTCGGCCCGAAGGCTCTCCACAGCAGCGACACTATCTGCATTCCACGCACATGTTGTAAAGAGATGGCTTTGGCTCCCTTACCAAGTGACCGCGCAGTAACACTTACCTTGTGACTCATCAAGTCGCCTGTTGACCAGCGTGATGTCCGCATCCGCAACATCGAGTTGCCGCTTTAGTTCAGCAACTCCATCAGTCCGGCTGGCCCCCGGACGACCCGCCACCTGCATCGGCACGACGGGAATATAAACCTGCGATTTTGATCCTCGGCACGCTGTCGATTTCGATAACCTACCGAGTCTCAGGGGCTACTATCTATACAGGGCGCATTCTATATGCAAAACTGTTAAAAGGTGTGTCATTTGTATGTACCTCACACCCCGCCAGCAAACTCCTGACGGCATCGTGCAACCTGCCTTCGGCGGACGAAATCCTTTCAATCACCATGCTCATCAATGCGTGCTGATCTTCTGAGATAGACGCCTTCTCAAGCAGATCCTTCAGCCGTACACCAGTTGGCGCCGAACTATCCGGCTTTGCCAAACCCGGGGGCTCCCTCCGTGACGACACTTCAGGCTCGTCCGCCCTATCCGACGGCGCCCCGGACGGAGGTGTCTCGCTCTCTATCATCTCCGGACGAAGGTCCCCAAAGACGAGCTCATTTATGGGGCGGAGATCCAAACTACAAGGTAAAAACTTTAGTTATCCTCGAAGCACAAATAGGGATGTCCCTTATTATAAAACTCCTTTCTTTCTACTTACGGCTCGTTGGAGGGCTGACTCATTAAGGGAGATTGTGCGGCGGGGCCTCCCGGACGCAGGACCCTCTGTGAAGATTTCTTCCCCGTTTAGGGGCTTTTGCCCCGGTCCTCGGAGGCAGTCCTCTTCTCCCCTTGGAGGGAGGATTCTCGATCCCCCTCTTTCAAAAGCCTCCTTAGGCGAGGCAAGAGCTTTCTGCTTTCCCCTTCGCCTTCCTCGGGCGCAACCTCAACATCCGGACCAGCACGGATCCGCGCGATCTCGGGGAGGGCGGACACCGTATCAATTTTGCTTCCGCTATCCACTCCTGTGTAGAAGGAAGTTGGTCATAAAGCGAATCATCGAAGGCGGACAAACGGTATGTCCGGACTCGGAACTACCACTACTAGAAATACCACTACTAATGGCGCACCTAATATGGCCATTAATGGCGCATCACAGTGCGCCATTGATAGCACGCCATTAGTAATTTTACTAATGGCGCACCACTGGTGCGCCATTAGTATCTGGTATACTAATGGCGCACCACCTGGTGCGCCATTAGTATATCTTGAGGGTGCGCCATTAGTATGCCTCCCGTGGGCATGTATACCAGTGCTTTGGCATACTAATGGCGCACCACCTGCAGATCGCCATTAGTAACCGCAGCATACTAATGGCGCACTACCCGTGATGCGCCATTAGTATGCCTTTGTCATACTAATGGCGCCTTTATCATGTGATGCGCCATTAGTATGAATATTAGGTTTTTTATTTTTTATTTTCTGTTTTTGCACAGGCTACAAAATGTATAATTTGACAAAATATAGACAGCACACATCAACAATAGATTCATCAAATACAATAGAAGATTAGTCTTTGAATACAATTCATCATATTAGTCTCCTAATACAATTCATCATATTAGTCTCCGAATTGAAAAGACCGAACAAAGATAGAACATTATATTACAAGTCTCGAGACCGCGAGTAGCGAGTTTATCTTCGCATTACAAGTCGATATCGATCATCTAAACTACCATCACATAGAAGAGAGCTGCGGTCATCACGATGAGCATCATCACGATGAAACTTCGTCTTCATCCGGTTCCTCCAACGCTCCCTCCCTCTCCCGCTAGATAGCGGGCGTATCTAGATTCGGCCTCGGCCCTAGTGGTGTACCCTTTGTAACTGTTACCGCTGAATCGGTGAACCTGTCTCCGACACTCCTCCCGATCATCGTAGACTCAAGAACCTTACCCTTGTACCACGACATACGTCGGCATCGCTATGCACTAGCCAAGCGAAGCGTTAGTACCAATTCACAGACAATACATAAGCAATATATAAGTATGCAATGAGCGATCGGAAAGAAAAGCAAGACATTAATAGCATCGATTACATCTAAGTTGAGCGACTCTCGAAACCAAAGAGACATACTACAAGTTCATTAAAGTTTAATTACAACATGAGCCAATCGATGTTTGAGAACTAGAAAACTCGACTCAAGGGACGGGCGTGGATGAAGCCGCCGTCTATCGTAGGAGTCATGAAAGAGCAGGCGTTGTCATCCTGCATTTGTAGCATTGTGTCGATGTCACTGTTGGACGGTTGATTTCGAGGTAGAACTGCCCGAGTACGAAGGACATCTTGATGGATGATTTCCGCAAACTCCGATTGGATGCGAAAGAATTCTTGTCGGAGGTCCGCGTCTGGATTGCCGACACGCTCGCGGCCCAATCTTGGGTTTACTCGGTAGCGAAGTTGATGATGGTCCCGTCGATCGCCCGCATGTGATGGATGGCGTAGTAGGCACCCTTCCGACCGCCCGCGGTTGCTTGACGCAGCGAGCGTCGTATTGGGGAGAACACGTGCTTGCCGTGCTTACGAATAGGCCTGGTGAAGGTGCCTCCAGATTTGGCGTGGCGGGAGAACATCATCAAGAACCTTCTTGACATTTGTGTAGTCTACGTTCGTCGACGGTCCGGGTCGAAATCGTGGCCATGGAATATTTGGGGCTTAGGAGGATGGCGTGCAGCGTGTGTCACTGCAGAAAACACGGAATGTTAAAAGAAAACGATCGAAATGTAAGAATTCATATGTTACGGGCGGTTGAGGGAGGACTTACTCGGGAAAGTAAGGCACGAGGAAGTTATCCTTATCTTGGTTTGCGAATGACGCCTTGAGGTAAGAACTCGCGACTTGCGGTCCCCAGCGCTGCCCAAGATCTTGGCACGCATGTAGAAGGGGTCGACTATCACGATGTCCGGGGTCTTGTCGCGAATGATCCGCATCTCCATACTCAGCGAAAATAGCGAGCGAAGGTGTAGTGCAGCGGATGAAGGTTCAACATAGCGTGGATGTCATCAAAAGCAGGACGATCGTCGCCCGATGGAGTTATCCACAAAGCCCTTGCCCTCTGGCACCTTGGCGCGAAAACCGGGTATGCCACATCCTTCTCCACGAGGCGCCGCTTCTCCAAAGAAAGAACACTGTCATGCAGACTCCGCATAGCACCGGTTGCAGCATTGAGCATATTTGTCGGTAGCATCGCCCTACCGCCACATGCACCTCCTCGAGATATCCTGCGGTGAAGGTGGCCCGTCCTAAGCACGGATCGTACTCGGTGCGGCTGGCTCGCACCCTTCTTAGTCTTTCTTTTGCGTGCCTTCTTCTTCTCCCGTAATGGGACGAGTTTTGCTCACAGACCGCCTTCTTGAGTGTGTTGGGGCTGATAATATTCGCACCTCGCCTATCCGAGGCTCGGTGAAGTCGGCAGGTGAGGCGTCTCTGAGAGCTGAGCGCCGACGGCGCTGTTGCAACTTGGCTTCTCCAGCAGTACGAGCTAGATCGCACACGTCTTTTGTTGGGTTTGGTTCTTGAGAAGGAGGCCCCATGAAGTCGCCATCGTACCCATGCTCGGCAAAGTACTGATCGGCGTTGCCAAATGTATCATAGTCGTCGTCGTCGTCATTCTGATCCTGTGCCATATGCATGTTTGGATCCAGTGGCATAGGGATGTCCGGCACCGTTACGGCGGTCTTGCCATGGGGCCGACTTGGCGCCGGCACGACTGGCGGTGTTGTCTTTGGGGTGGTGTCCCCGGCCCCCAAACGAATCTGGCTCTTCGGCCAAAGCAGGGGCCAGCTCAGGCAGGCGCTGAGGGTCATCACGTCATCATCGTCGGCCCCGACGGGTCGATTCGGAGGTAACAAGTCGTTGCAGCCTGGCAGCACCGAACCAGTTGAACCCTAAACAAGTTGGGTGGCATCCGGTACCGTGGAACAAGGGTTGCCGGTTGAGCGATTTTGCCCTTGGCGACATCGACCAACTCGTTGTTCACGAAGTGGAGGAGAGTGCACGAACGTCGGCGGCGCCCTGCGAAAACATGTAGGGCGTCGGGATGCCCGTCAAAGGCAAGGAGATGAAGTCCTCGGCGAGAGAAGCAATTAGTTACCGTGATGATGGCGTCGAGCTCGGCTAATGTAGAGGCACCGCCAGCGGCGCGTGCGATTGACGGAGGGCGCTTGCTGCAGAGGTGCGGCGGCGTACACCGGTGCATTAAGCTCCGTGCGGCGTCGGAGACACCAATGCCGCCTCGCGGGAGGCACCAATAGCCCCGCCATCGCATTATCTGAGTTGCTGGCCGTGAAGCTAGGAATCGGGGCGGCCCCATTGGCGCCCGCAATCCGCCTCAACCCGAGATCAAGGTAGGCACAAGGGCGGTGATCGCCGCCCTCCAGTCGTTGTTCCACTTGCTCTTGGGCAATCTCCGAATCCGCGCCACCTGTGCCTTGAGTTCTTGAACCTCTCGCGCTGGCTTTCCGAGCTGGTCTTTTCTCCTTCCGCACACCAGCGGTATAGTATGACCCCATTTTGTCGACAAGCCTTTGCGGCCACACGACCAGGTGACGTCGGCTTCTCGAGCTTATCCTTGTTCTTCATTACATTCAACCCCTATTTAGAGTGGTGTCCCAAGGGTTGCTCTGAGTCGACCCAGCGCTCTTCGCTTTCGATCGCTGCGGAAGGAATGTGAACCATTTAGAAATTGGCTTCATTAATTAGAATGCAACCATATGGAGCTAATTACGGGGGTGTATTCCTTACGAGAACAAGCTCAAGCTGCCTGGTCTTGGATCCGTGGTAAGCTCCTTTGTTTTCGGGTCCTTCTTGTGCGGGCCCCGACAAAGTTCCTGATCCCTTGTCACCGCCAGTATGTATCGAAGAGGCGGTAGGCCTTGCTCGGCACGGTCCGCCTCCTCCTTGTCCCATATAGGCTCCGCCACTCTGTAACCGCCGGGACCGAGTGTGTGTTCCCCTATGTTCAGCTCCGCATTTGTTTCCCCACTCACTTGATTGGGAGCTTGCGGTGCTCGAGCAATTGATCTTGAAGTCGTTGTAGTCATCTTCGGTGATCGAAGGATTTTTCTCCTTGATCTTCTCATAACTCTCACCTTTCTCGATCATTCTCTTCACATTGCTTTTCCAAGTAGACAGGGCCTTGCTCATCTTCGTGAGGGCAGCATTGTTCACTTTATTCCCTTTGAGGCTTGTGTTTTCAAATTCAGCGGGGAACTTGTATCGTTCGTGCAGCTTCGTGAAGAGGAGGTTGCGGCGACCCTCACGGTGACCCCATCCAGCGAGCCTGCTGAGGTGCCTGTTGACGGGCAGACCAACGGGGTTCTCGATGCCTAGATAATTCGTGTAGTAGGAGATGCACTCTTGATTGAAAAGCCCCGGCTATGCTTCCTTCGGGCGTGACATGTTGCGAACGTATCCTTTGATGACACCATTCATCCTTTCGAGCGGCATCATCTGTGCGGGAGCGTCGGCCCGAGTTGGATGATATCCTCCACTATATGGACCAGCAGATGCACCATAACGTCGAAGAATGCGGGCGGGAAGTACATCTCAAGCTCGCATAGTATCACCACGATCTCTTCCTGTAGCCTTCTCGAGTTGCCTCCGCCAATCGACTTCCGAGATGGCGTCGAAGAAGTTGCATAGGCCAAATAGCATTTCCGCAGGACGTGCGCGTCCATGATCCTGGATTACAATCTGGAAGTATCTGCGTCATCGGCATGTGACGGTCGTGAGACTTCATCCCGCTGAACTTCGCTTGTTGGGTCTAGGTATCTGCTTATCTTCCCAGCGTAACCGTAAGGAAGTTTTACTCCTAGGAGGCAGGTGAAAACTGCTCGATCTCCTCGACTTAGAGTGAAGCACGCGGGAGGTAGTCATTTCCGGTCTTCTTGGCCTTTTTGCCTTTGCGACGACTTTACGTGTCTGCTTGGCCTCATCATCATCATCATCATCATCATCATCATCATCATCATCATCATCATCATCATCATCATCATCATATATAGCGTGAAGCTCTGCACGATGCCCATTGATTTCAAGTCTGCCCTTGCTTTCGGCCCATCTTTGGTCCTCTCGGCATGTTGAGCGGGGTACCAAGCAGACTCTCGCACACGTTCTTCGTGATATGCATGACATCAAGGTTGTGAGGCACACGGTGGATCTTCGATCGGCAAGTCGAGTAAAACAGACCTCGTTTTCCATACCTTGGCAGCTCTGGCGCCTTCGCTTCTTTCGGCTCTGGCGCCTTTTGCTTCTTTCGGCGGTGGGCAGTCTTTCCAATTTTCCAACAGCTTGTCTATTTCCTCGCCGCTCCTCGTACAGGCGTTTTGGGTTCGGTTTCACCATCGAACAGATCCTTGCGTTTCCTCCACGGGTCATCGTCGCGAAGCCACCTTGATGTCCCATGAACACGGTTTTCGAAGACCGGGATCTCTATCTAGCTGGCGTCGTTGTGTCATCCATGCACCTTACGCATCCGAAAATCCGTGGACTACCTGCCCCATGACATATCCGTAACCGAGATAGTCGTGCACCGTCGTGAGCGGTCACGACTCTCATAGGGAAATATTCTTTCTGTGGCGTCCCACGTATTGGCTGGCGTTTTCCACAGCGTGTCAAGCTCCTCTTCAGCAGCCCCAGATACAGATTGATGTCGTTCCCTGGTTGTTTCGCCCTTCAATTAGCATACTCATGTGAATGTACTTCCTCTTCATGCACAACCAGGGGAAGGTTGTACATCCACACAAACACAGGCCAGGTGCTATGTGTGCTTCTCACGGCTGCCAAGCGGATTGACTCCATCGGTGCTCGCGCCCAAAGACGATGTTCCTTGGATCGTTCCCAAATTCGAGTCTTGAAGTTCAACGCTTGCCAGCGGCTTGCATCCTTAGGGTGACTCAGCATCTTGTCTTTTTATCTATCTCCGGATCATTTCGTCATCTTCCGCTTCTTCTCCTCCCTATCCGCGTGCCAGCGCAGGAGCTTTGCTACCTTAGGGTCCATAAAATAGCGCTGCAGACGAGGAGATCGGAAAGTACCACACCACTTTTAGAGGAGCTTTCTTCCTCTTCTTGTATCGAGTGGCGCGCTTTACGGACATATGGTAGACTCCGCGTGCTCGTCCCGATAAATGATGCAATTGTTCATGCACACATGGTATTTCACATGCGGTAAATCCAGAGGACACGATTTTCTTCGCCTCCTCCAAACTGGTGGGGCACTTGTTCCCCTTGGGAAGGCGTTCGTGCGAAATGACATGTTCTCGTCGAAGCATCGTCGGTCATTTTGTGTTTTACCTTCATCTCCGTGGCCATGGCGTTACTTTCGGCGGGTATCCTCGGGCCTGCATCCTTCATACAATGGAGTAACTGCGTCTAACTCAAGTTGATCCATCTTGGCTTTCTCTCGGCGGCAGCTCTTGCGTTATCCGTGCGCGAGAAGCAGCTCTTGAATATGAGGTCCTGCACCCAGCCCATCGATGGTCCAGCGTCGTGCGCTCGCCCGCATCATCATCTTCATGATCATGCCCGTCGCCTGCTCGGCATCTTCCTCATCATCATGTCCTGCATCTTCTACATGATGATCGTACAACATCACGGTCGTGATCATCTCCAGGGATTCTTCGTCTTCTCGCCCGCCCGAGCCACGGTGGTTGTCTTGCTGCCCTTCCTCATTTCTTGCCGGCCGCATGGGCGACTTCGTAGTCATCTTCATCACCTTGCCACCGATAGCCATCCATGAAACCACGCAACAGCAGGTGGTCCCGCACCTGCCGGAATCCGGGTCCGCAATAAGGCTCTTCACTTGCATCTTCGACACGGACATCTTATCTCCGTCTCGTTCTTTTGAAGCATCTCGAAGCTTCGTGGACCTCAAAAACCTATTCACGATGCCTTCGGTCATCGTGCGGACCATGGTCGCTCGAGGGTAGAGCAAAAGCGATATTTTAGAACCAAACAAAAATTTGGCATGACTTTCCTAAAATAGGACCAAAAAGAATGCTTAATGCATGCCAAAATTCTCGCTTGAAACGGAAATGAATCAACATTCGGCAAAATATTGGCAACTATCGCATTTCAAATACCGTACACCTCAAACACAAACACATATGCAAACACCACAAACATATGCAACACCACGAACATACATAGATCTAGCTAGGCCGTAAAAAGTGCATGTGCACATTGTTGTAAGGAGAACAACCTAAATATAGCTTCCCCTTACTTACCTATTAAAACAAGGTAATTTAACCACTTAATTTGAATGAATCTATGGTGGAAATGAGGTGAAAAGAGGAGGCACCGAGACAAGGAGGAGGTGGAGAGAATGAAGTGGGGAGAAAGTGAGTGTGTGGGTAGGAGAGGCTGTCCCAAATATCTTGTTGCTGCCCACTTACTAATGGCGCACCTCTTGCATGGTGCGCCATTAGTAGTTACCACTACTAATGGCGCACTAAGCAGGATCGCCATTAGTATGTTTGAATAAGCGCACTAGTTCAAAAAAAGTTTCTATACTAATGGCGCACCCACACCTGGTGCGCCATTAGTAGTTACAACTACTAATGGCGCACTTGGGCAGGATCGCCATTAGTATGTTTGAACAGCGCACTAGTTTAAAAAAATTTGATACTAATGGCGCACCCAAAGCATGGTGCGCCATTAGTAGTTTAACTCTAATGGCGCATCGATGGTGGTGCGCCATTAGTATATATACTAATGGCGCACCATCTTTCCGGTGCGCCATTAGTGTCATTCCCATCTATAGCCCTTTTCCTAGTAGTGTACTTACTTGAGTATCCGGGCGATTGCAGCTTAGGCCAGCATCCTCGGTCAATTTCGGACGCACCTCTTGCGATCCGAAGAATAATTTGTACATCTCTAGGGGTGTCATACCCATGAAGTGTTGAAGAATCCGTGGGCCCTCCGGATTGAACTCCCATAGCCGGAGAGGGCGGCGTTTGCAGGGCAGGAGATGCCTAATCAGCATAACCTGCATCACCACCACCATATCAATCTCCCTCGTTTGGAGATCCCGAATCCGGCCCTGCAGTAGGGGCACGTCCTTTGACGGCCCCCAGTTGAGCCCTTGGTTGACCCACGAAATCAACCGTCGTGGAGGTCCCGGGCGGAATAAGGGCGGCGACTTTTGTCTGCGGCCCCTCGGAACGGTAATATAGAACCACTCTTGCTGCCACGGGCCGAGCTCCTCTTGGAAGGAGCCGGCGAGCCACGGGGCATCGGCCCTCCTACTTATGGCCGCCCCGCCACACTCCGCTTGAGCGCCCCGGTCATCTTGGCGCCACTTTGAAGGTCTTGACCACAGGCGAAGTGAGGGGTGACGCGGAGGAAGGCTTCATGAGCGACAATAAATGCGGAGATATGGAGGATGGACTCCGGAGCCAAATCGTGGAATTTCAACCCATAGTAAAACATGAGCCCTCTCACAAAAGGATCCATCGGGAAGCCTAAACCCCGACGGAGGTGGGATACGAAAACGACATACTTGCCCGGCTCGGGGGTGGGGATGGCCTGCCCTTCGGCAGGCAACCTGTGCGAAATCTCATAAGCCAGGTACTTGGCCTCCCGCAGCTTTAGCACGTCCTCCTCCGTAACGGAGGAGGGCATCCACCGGCCCTGGAGGTCGGAACCGGACATTGTTGAAAGTCCGAAGCGCTCGAATCTGGAGCTCTAGGTGCTGGAACTTGGAGCGGGGAGATGATTCGATGGAGGATTGAAGAAAAAGAAACAAGCTTTGGTCCTGTTATAAAGAGGGAAAATACCAAGAGCCGTCTCCGTGACCGTTTGGGACTCGCCGATAGAGGCGTGGCGAGCAGGCGCGGTTGGAATTACCCACGTCCATATTAATGAGAATCCCGGATTAAGGGAAACACGATCTCTGCTCGACAAGGCGTGCCAAGGAAACCGCTTCGCTAAATCTTACCGAGGTGGTAAAGTAAAAACAATTCAAGTAATGGCTTGGTAGTGGTGTGATGTCATGCCGCAGAAAACGTCGATGAATTGAACTTGTGTATATATTATTCTCTCTACGGTGGAATGTGGAATTTATTTTGCGAGCGGACACTATCTGGTGTTCACAATCTTCTATCATTCGGAGGAGGAACCCGCCTTGCAATGCCAAGCAATATCTGCTACCGGACTTATCGTCATTGAAGCCTGGTTCAGGGGCTAATGAGGGAGTCCTGGATTAGGGGGTGTCCGGATAGCCGGACTACCATCATCAGCTGAACTATCATCAGCCGGACTATCATCATCGACCGGACTCCAAGACTATGAAGATACAAGATTGAAGACTTCGTCCCGTGTCCGGATGGGACTTTCCTTGGCGTGGAAGGCAAGCTTGGCGATACGGATATGTAGATCTCCTACCATTGTAACCGACTCTATGTAACCCTAGCCCTCTCCGATGTCTATATAAACCGGATGGCTCTAGTCCGTAGGACTCGAAGAAAAACAACCCTTACAATCATACCATAGGCTAGCTTCTAGGGTTTAGCCTCCTTGATATCGTGGTAGATCCACTCTTGTAAACATCCACAATATCAAGACGTAGGGTTTTACCTCCATCAAGAGGGCCCGAACCTGGGTAAAACATCGTGTCCCTCGTCTCCTGTTACCATCCGCCTAGACGCACAGTCCGGGACCCCCTACCCGAGATCCGCCGGTTTTGACACCGACACCCGCCGTGGGCATGCCATGTTGAAAGTGCAACTATCCCTAGGTGGTTTTGGTAATTCATAACAACATATAGCTCATTGAGCTAATGCTATTCCAAGACAAATATTTCAGGAAAGCTCAATGAATGGCATGGCATGGATGATGAAACTGGATCCCTCAAAATATCAAGGACAAAGGATTGGCTCAAGCTCAAAAGCTCAAGACTCTACATTTTACATTTTAGTGATCCAAGATCACATTGAGTCCATAGGAAAAGCCAATACTATCAAGGAGGGATGAGGTGTTGCTTAATGAGCCTTTTGCTTCATGTGCTTAGTGATATGCTCCAAAACCCTCCACTACTTTCTCACATCCACAAATGACCTAAACCTAAAGTCAAACTCGGCCCTACCGATTCTTTCTATCCGGCGCCACCGAGTTCAGATGTCATAGCCACTGCCACAAACCCTAGGCAAATCGGTCTCACCGATAGGGATCTCGGTCTCACCGAGATGGGATTGTAATCTCTCTGTTTCCTTTCGTAACTTTTCGGTCTCACCGAAAGAGCGAATCGGTCCCACCGAGATTACAATGTAAACTCTCTGTTTCCCTTTTGTAACTTTTCGGTCTCACCGAAAGAGCAAATCGGTCCCACCGAGTTTACCTGACCAACTCTCTGGTTGGCCTATTACCAAAATCGGTCTCACCGAGTTTGTGTGATCGGTCTCACCGAGATTACGTTATGCCCTAACCCTAACCATATCGGTCCTACCGAGTTGCATGTCAGTCCACGAAAACCCTAACGGTCACTAGGTTTACTAAATCGGTCGACCGAGTTTGATGATTCGGTCCCACGAGTTTGGTAAATTGTGTATAACAGTTAGATTTTGTGTGGAGGCTATATATACCCCCCCACCTCCTCTTCATTCGTGGAGAGAGCCATCAGAAAAAACCTACTCTTCCAACTTATCAGTTCTGAGAGAGAACCACCTACTCATGTGTTGAGGCCAAGATATTCCATTCCAACCATATGAATCTTGATCTCTAGCCTTCCCCAAGTTGCTTTCCACTCAAACCCTCTTTCCACCAGATCCAAATCCTATGAGAGAGAGTTGAGTGTTGGGGAGACTATCATTTGAAGCACAAGAGCAAGGAGTTCATCATCATTACTTCTTGGAGAGTGGTGTCTCCTAGATTGGCTAGGTGTCACTTGGGAGCCTCCGACAAGATTGTGGAGTTGAACCAAGGAGTTTGTAAGGGCAAGGAGATCGCCTACTTCATGAAGATCTACCGCTAGTGAGGCAAGTCCTTCGTGGGCGACGACCATAGTGGGATAGACAAGGTTGCTTCTTCGTGGACCCTTTGTGGGTGAGCCCTCCGTGGACTCGCGCAACCGTTACCCTACGTTGGTTGAAGTCTCCATCAACGTGGATGTACGATAGCACCACCTATAGGAACCACGACAAAAACATCCGTGTCTCCAATTGCGTTTGAATTCTCCAAACCCTTCCCTTTACATTCTTGCAAGTTGCATGCTTTATTTTCCGCTGCCTATATAATCTTTGCATGCTTGCTTGAATTGCGTGATGATTGCTTGAATTGTTCAAAGATAGCTAAAATCTGCCAAAGTCTAAAATTGGGAAAAGGCATAGCTTTCAATTGGTCAAGTAGTCTAATCACCCCCCTCTAGACATACTTCAAGGTCCTACACATGTGGCGTCAGCTAGCCGGGCCAGACTACAAGCCCACGCGCGCGATGGGACGCGATTGCAGGCTGGGCCCGCCACCACCGGGCCTCGGCACGCGAGCGAATCCGCTGCGGCCGAGGCGGGCGGTTGCGTTTCCCCACGAAGTTACTGCACGCAGTAACTCGCGCAATAAAGGTGGGAACATGGGGTCGTCGGCACAGTTAATCCCACGGTCCCACGCCTGCCCCCTCGGCTTCATAGCACGTAGGCTATAAGTAGGGGGAGGAGAGGGAGCGGCAGAGCACGCGCACCCTTCCATCCCGCTCTTGCCTCCTTCTTCTTCCTCTCACCGCAGCACCCCCGAGCCATGCCGGAGCACCGCCGCTGCTCGTATCTGCCGAATTCGTCCGCCCCGAGCCCTCTTGGCCCTACCCCATTCTCATCTCCCCCGCCACGCTATTTCCTTCGTCGAGCTCTCCATGTCGCGGGAGCGGGGAGGAGACTGGGACGGATCAAACGTTAACAAAGACCACACCACCTTCCTCCGTGAGACGCGGCGTCTTCCCGGCGCGGGCAACGTGAAGGCGCGCGTGCCGCCGGAGGGGGAGATCTCGCCGGGGCCGGGGGAGGGCGAGTGGGTCATCTTCCGCTCGCACTTCATCCGTGGCTTCGGCCCGCCGGCGAGCGGCTTCCTTCGCTCGTTTCTCGAGTTTCACCACCTCCAGCCTCATCACATCACACCGTGATGCTCCTGGTGGCCTTCGTCACGATGTGCGAAGGCTATCTTGGCATCCTCCCCACCATCGAGTTGTGGGGAGCATTCTTCTAGACCAAGTTGGGCACCTCCGTCCGGGAGGTGGCCGTCCAGTGCGGTGCCTTTGTCGCGGTTCGCCGGCCATCGTCGAAGAACGCCTTCCCCACCATCAAGCTGCCACAGTCGGTCAAGATGTGGCAGCAGTCTTACTTCTACATGGAGAACGTGGACCCGACCATCGACTTCATCAACCTGCCGGCTTATGAAGCCGGCCCGCCGGCTGAGCCTGGGACCAGCTGGTGCTACAAGCCGAAGCCGGTATCAGCACACGGTGCTGCCGCCATCCAACGACTCCGGGAGCTGACCAACACCGAAGGCCACAAGGCGTCGGACTTGTTGGTTGTCTTTGTCGTGCGCTGGGTTCTCCCACTCCAAGGCCGGCCGCACCTGATCAGCCGAATGAGCAGGCATCGCGACCCGTGCCGGCTGAGCACCAAGGAGATGCCGGCTGCCGAGGTCGCAAACTTGGTGAACGAGATCTCCGGCCTCAAGCTAGAGGGGTCTTGGAGCTTTGGCAAGCGACCATATTCTCGCGCCGACCCGCCGCCTGCGGTAAGTTTTTCAATGCTTTCTTTTTGGCACTTGCCTTAATCTTGATCTTGGTTTTGATCAGCCAGCCTCTCATCATTTGAAATAGATCTACATGTCGAAAGCGACGACCGCCATCGTAGGGGCGGGTGGCGACTACCAGCCGGACCGGGCGGTGAGCGATGTGGACGACCCTGACTTGGGGGCGGCCGGCTTGGAGAACACCGCGACAGGAGGCATCTACGGAGCCGGCGGCTCCAAGGAAGGCGACATCGAGACCTGGCCTGACAATGACAAGGAGGAAGAAGAGCCGCGCCCTGCGCGGGGTGCCGGCAGGGCGGACGCGGGCCCCTCCGTCGAGCCGACTGCTCGAGGCAGCACGCGCAAGCGTAAACAAGGCGCCGTCTTGTTTGGCAGTGCACCAAAGAAAGCCTCGAGTCTGACCGCCGCAACCAGGCGGAAGGAGGCCGCAGCGAAGGCGGCCAAGTACCAGAAGCTCCCGAAGGCGCCTCCTATGGTGTCGGCGTAAGTATCTTTTCCTTGTGCTTTTCTTTCTTCTTGATTCTTTCTGAGCTTCCCCTCTTCGTCTTCTTGACTTAGGGCCCCGCTCTCTCTCGAGAAGTCGGATGCCGCCTCCGTCATTGGGTCGGCGGAGATCTCCGCCACCACCCAGAGAATTGATCTGGCCACCGACCTCCGGGAGGCGACGGAGCGAAACACGCAGGAGGCACGCGAGGAGCGGGAAGCCACCCGCCTGGAGAAGGCGGAGGCAGACAAGGCGGAGGCCGCCGCTTTGAAGAAGTTGGCGGAGGCCGAGGCCGCCACCGCGGTGAAGAAGCATGCCGAGGAAGCCATGTGCCGTCAGTCGGTGTTGGTCGTCACCCCCCTGAACTCTGCGCCGCCACCACCAAAGTTTGTGGCGCCGACTGGCGGAGCCGGCGATGGGCACCCGATCATGGAGAGGGACGGCGGTGACAACGTCATGCCTGACGTAATTGTGCCCCCGCCACCACCTTCTGAGGAGGCGCGAGACAAGCAGCCGGCTGATCTACCGGCGCCATCAGCCAGAGACGAGATGGTGACGTGCCTGATTCCCGAGGTCCGCACACCCTCACACCGTCGGTTTGCAAAGGCGGCCTCGGCGCCACTCCCGCTGGAGACCGGTGCCGCGAGCTCTTTGATCCCGGATGCCGAGGCGACCAGCGCCGCGCCCACTGATTGGGTGCGGGGAGGCAGGACGGGCCCTCTGAACAAGGCGATCCTAGACGTCCAGGCCAAGCTCCGTGCTGAAGCCGATGCTCTCAAGCACTGGAACAAGGTGTTCTTGGAGTCGCGAGCAGCCGTCCGGGTATGCTTCTTGGTTCTTCATTTTGATTCTTGTATTTCTTATACTTCTCGTGAGGCGGCGCAATTCCCCACTAGGTGTAATCCCGAGTTTGGGCGGCTCTTGAGCAAAGCGGCTCGGAACTTTAACTGGCAAGGTCCGAGTACTAACATTGTATGATATCTTCGCTGCAGGACTACCGTAACCATCGCGCAGCTGCCTGCAACTCCAAAGTCCAGGAGCGGACTCAATGGACCGCCGACTTGTCGGAGAGCCGGAGTAAGTCTTTGTTTTCTTTCTCCGCGGGGGCGCGCTGGCGCACCCGTAGGCTGTAGTCTCGGAGATTCGGCCCGACTGCTGAGCATTCGGGCCGGATCTCCCTAGCGGCTGTTCTTCTTCTTGGTAGCTAGTGACAACTTCTTTCTCGTGAAGGGCTCAAGACTTTCCATGAGCTATAGTCCCCGAGATTCGGGCCTACTGCTGAGCTGTCGGGCCGGATCTTCCGGCAACTACTTCTTTCTTTGTTGATTTGCTGATCATCTTGTTGATTGTTGATGTCTTTTTCTTCTACTACTTTTACATAGGCCAACGCCGCCCTGCAGCAGCAGCTGGGCAAAGCCAACACCACGCTGCGTGCCAAGGAGGCGTGATACGTCTCCAACGTATCTATAATTTTTGATTGCTCCATGCTACTTTATCTACTGTTTTGGACTATATTGGGCTTTATTTTCCACTTTTATATTATTTTTGGGACTAACCTATTAACCGGAGGCCCAGCCCAGAATTGCTGTTTTTTGCCAATTTCAGTGTTTCGAAGAAATAGAATATCAAACGGAGTCCAAACGGAATGAAACCTTCGGAAACATGATTTTCTCACCGAACGTGATCCAGGAGACTTGGACCCTACGCCAAGGCACAGAAGAGGCGGTCACGAGGGTGGGGGGCGCGCCCCCTGCCTCGTGGGCCCCCCGTTGCTCCACCGACGTACTCCTTCCTCCTATATATACCTACGTACCCCCAAACGATCAGAACTAGAGCGAAAAACCTAATTCCACCGCCGCAACTTCCTGTATCCACGAGATCCCATCTTGGGGCCTGTTTCGGAGCTCCGCCGGAGGGGGCATCCACCACGGAGGGCTTCTACATCATCACCATAGCCCCTCCGATGAAGTGTGAGTAGTTTACTTCAGACCTTCGGGTCCATAGCTAGTAGCTAGATGGCTTCTTCTCTCTTTTTGGATCTCAATAGAATGTTCTCCCCCTCTCTCGTGGAGATCTATCCGATGTAATGTTCTTTTTGCGGTGTGTTTGTTGAGACCGATGAATTGTGGGTTTATGATCCAGCTTATCTATGAATAATATTTGAATCTTCTCTGAATTCTTTTATGTATGATTGGTTATCTTTTCAAGTCTCTTCGAATTTTCCGTTTGGTTTGGCCAACTAGATTGGTAGTTCTTGCAATGGGAGAAGTGCTTAGCTTTGGGTTCAATCTTGCGTGTCCTTTCCCGGATGTAAGGGGCAGCAAGGCACGTATTGTATTGTTGCCATCGAGGATAACAAGATGGGGTTTTATCATATTGCATGAATTTATCCCTCTACATCATGTCATCTTGCTTAAGGCGTTACTCTATTTTTACTTAATACTCTAGATACATCTTTGGATAGCGGTCGATGAGTGGAGTAATAGTAGTAGATGCGAATCGTTTGGTCTACTTGTCTTGGACGTGATGCCTATATACATGATCATACCTAGATATACTCATAACTATGCTCAGTTCTATCAATTGCTCAACAGTAATTTGTCCACCCACCGTAGAATACTTATGCTCTTGAGAGAAGCCACTAGTGAAACCTATGGCCCCCGGGTCTAATCTCATCATATCAATCTCCATCACTTTAATACTTGCTTTGTTTTTACTTTGCATTTTACCTTTTCACTTTGCATCTCTATACCAAAAATACCAAAAATATTATTTATCATCTCTATCAGATCTCACTCTCGTAAGTGACCGTGAAGGGATTGACAACCCCTAATCGTGTTGGTTGCGAGGAGCTGTCATTTTGTGCAGGTACGAGGGACTTGTGTGTGGCCTCCTACTGGATTGATACCTTGGTTCTCAAAAACTGAGGGAAATACTTACGCTACTTTGTTGCATCATCCTCTCCTCTTCGGGGAAATCCAACGCAGTGCTCAAGAGGTAGCAAGGCGCACTGCAGCAAGCTGACCGAAGAGCATGACCGGCTGGTCACGCAACTGGCGGAACAGGCGGAGCTTCTCAAGAAGACTCATAAGGAGGCGGAGGACAAGGAGGCCGGTCTCCTTGCTGAGTTCGAGAGCGAACGCTCCGCCTGGACCGACAAGGAGGCCATGCTGACTGCCGGCTTCGGCGAGATTGAAGACATGGTTGACGGTGAGCTTCCTTCTTTATTCTTTGTTCGAGCCACCAGCTACTGATCAGGCCGGCTTCTTGTTTCTATTTTGGATCTTTTGCTTTTTGTCCGAGCAGACTTCTTCCTAGGTCACTCTGGTGCTGCCAATCAGGCTATCGAGGCCGATCGATTGCTGCTGACGCCCCCCGCACTCTTAGCGAGCAGCTTCTCAGCATCCAGGCTCATCTATGGCCGGCTCATCGAATGTTGCGCCGCCTTCAGCGTGTCGGCGCCCAGGCGATCGCCTCCCTGTGGCCGGCCAGGCCGACTCCACGCACGCCCAGTCGGACCGCCGACTGGCTAGAGGTGGCGGCTAACCGCCTTGAGGCCTGGAAGGATTCCTCGGCCCGGGCTGGGGCACGCCGGGCCTTGGAATTCGTCAAGGCGTGGTACCCTGGGCTAGATATAGCCCAATTGGCTACGCTTCGACTGGAAGCCCGAGAGGAGCTGGCGGCGGTGGAGCGTGATCTTTTCCAGCGGGCCGCGGCGATCACCGAGTACACCAACACCAGCATCTTCGTCCTAGAGCTGGCTGAGAACGGCACCGAGGCGCCGCAGGAGTGGTTCGGGCTGAACCCGGAGGATGGCGAGGACTCAGCCGAAGTGATCGACTCCAGCGACGTGGGGGAGGGCGAGGAAAGTGAAGAGGAGGCGCCAGAGGTCGGAGTGGACGACCAGCCTCAGCTTGACCACGCCTCTAACAACGAGCCACGCCCAAGTGAGCCGGCAGCTGCTGAAGGCGACCAAGCGGAGACTGACCAGCCGGCCGCTCCACCAACCGGCAACACCGACTCCGCTGTCCCGCCGGACCCGTCTGCTGCTCCCTAGGCTGCCAATTTACCTTTTGTTTCTAGCTGCTTATCAGTCTCGACAAACTTCGTTAACTTCACACAATTCCACCCGCAGGGTGTATTTCAAACTTCTATTGAACGTTGGCCGGGGGCCCTTTGGTATGTAAATATGCTTGCCGAGTTCTGTCTTCCTTGCTTTTTGCTCCTTGGCTTTTTTCCTTTGCCGCCCTGCCTAGGCTGCCGTCTGGCCAGCCAAACAGCCGCTCTGCGGACTGTGGTTGGGTTCAGTACTCGGCTTCTTTGGGAGGGTAAGTACTTAGCCGTTTAGAGGTTTTTTTAGAAATTTTAAGCAGAAGCCGGCCGGCCGGCTGCTCAGCAGCCGGTCGGTGAGGCAGGAAGCCAACCTGAACTATGTGCATGCTTTGGGTCCTTAGCCATTTTTCATGCGGATACCCTTTCTACCTTGACTCCTGCCCGCCAGACAGTCGCTCTGCGAGCTGCGGCTTCTGGCAGGAGAAGGCTTAAGTTCAAACACATTCCTTGTCCGACTGCAGGAAGCATTATATAGCACAAGGCAGCGTGTCCCCGGGTCGACTTAGTCGAACCCGGTGTCAGGCGGACTAAACGAAATAACACATCGACAAGCATAATACTTATCATATAGATAAAAGGGGCAGTCCCCGAGCTCTTCTCGGGGGACCCGGAGTCTTGGTACTTAATACAAAAGTTGGCGTGGTACATACTGCATCAACTGTAAAACTTTCAAAGGAGGTTTGCATTCCATGGTCGCTCCGTCTCCTTCCTGGAGTCGTCTCTTTTGCGTGCTCGAGGCTTCTGAGCGTCGATCAGGTAGTAGGAGTCATTGCCCAACACCATGCTGACGATGAAGGGGCCTTCCCAAGGTGCCGAGAGCTTGTGCTGGCCGGCTGTTTGTTGGATCAGCCGGAGCACAAGGTCTCCCTCTTGGAAGGATCTTGGCTTGACCTTCCGGTTGTAGTATCGGCGCAGGCTCTGCTGGTAGATGGTGGACCGGCTGAGTGCCAACAGCCGGCCCTCTTCCAGCAGATCGGCGTCGTCCTCTCTTGCTTCTTTTGCCTCTTCTTCGGTGTACATGGTGATTCGAGGGGAGTCGAATTCTATGTCCGTCGAGATCACGGCTTCGGCGCCGTAGACGAGGAAGAAAGGCGTGAAGCCAGTTGCCTTGTTCGGAGTTGTGCGCCGGCTCCAGAGGATGGCCGGCAGCTTGTCGAGCCAACAGCCGGCCGACCGCTCCAGAGGCCCGACTAGTCGGGGCTTGATGCCGGACAAAATGAGGCTGTTTACTCACTCCACCTGGCTGTTTGACTGCGGATGGGCAATGGACGCTAGGTCCAGTGGGATGCCCTGCGTCATGCAGAAACAGGCCAAGGCGCCTTTGGCAAAGTTTGTGCCATTGTCGGTGATGATGTTGTGTGGTATGCCATGCCGGATGGTGATGTTGGAGATGAAAGTCCCAGCAGTCAGACCATTCAACTTCTTAATTGGCTTTCCTTCTATCCACTTGGTGAACTTGTCCACCGCGACAAGCAGATGAGTCATGCTGCCGTGTGCTGTCTTGAATGGTCCAACCATATCCAGCCCCCAGACAGCAAAGGGCCACGCAATGGGGATGGTCTTGAGTGCAGAAGCCGGCTGAAGTGGCTTGGAGCGGAACTTCTGGCACCCTTTGTATTTCTGGACCAAGTCTTTGGCATCTTCTAGAGCGGTCGGCAAGAAAAAACCGTGTCAGAAAGCCTTGGCCACAAGTGCTCTTGAAGCCGCATGGTGACCACACTCGCCTTGATGGATATCTTTGAGGATTCCTTGGCCTTGCTCCGGCTCTACGCAGCGCTGGTAAACACCAGTGACACTGCGCCTCACAAGTTCTCTGTTGACGATGGAGTATGCTGCTGCCCGACGCTGCACCTGTCGGGCCAAGATCTCGTCGGTCGGCAGCACTTTGTTCACCAGAAAGTTAAGGATGGGCTGAGCCCAGGAAGGTGCTGCAATTTCTTCGATTGCTAGGATTGCTACTTGCACGAGGGTGATAATCCCCAAGTGCAGGGAATCATCGTAACAATTTCCGAAGGTGGAAGTGATAAGTATGGAGTGTCGAACCCACAAGGAGCTAAAGGTAAGATCAATATTATCTCAAGCCCTATCTGCCACTGATACAATTCTACGTACACCGAACGTTTGCTTCATACTAGCAACGAGAAATAAAACTATGTTGTGGGTATGAAGAGGATAACTTTGTATATGATATCGAAGAGCTAAAATATGAAAGTAGGTGCTGTTATCATAAAGTTAGAATATATTACTAAATATTATAAATAGCGAGTGTGGAATAATGGTGTATCAGTGTGCGGAATTGTCCTAGGCAATTATTAACAAGACCGGTAATCACTATTGCAGTTTCATATGAGGGAGAGGCATAAGCTAACATACTTTCTCTACTTGGATCATATGCACTTATGATTGGAACTCTAGCAAGCATCCGCAACTACTAAAGATCATTAAGGAAAAATCCAACCATAGCATTAAAGCATCAAGTCCTCTTTATTCCCATATGCAACAATCCCTCTTACTCGGGTATGTGTTTCAGTCACTCACCAACCCACTATAAGCGAATCATGAATGTATTGCAACACCGTACAGCGGAAATCCCTCATGCTTGCGCGACACGGAGGGCACCACAGGATAGAAACAAAATAAACATACAACTCATACCAAGCTAGATCATCAATCAACCCAAAGACAAAAGATATCTACTCAAAACATCGTAGGATGGCAACACATCATTGGACCATAATATGTGGCATAAAGCACCATGTTCAAGTAGGGATTTCAGCGGGGTGCAGGAGAGTGGACCGCTTAAAAGAGATGAGGATGGTGATGGTGATGGTGATGTTGATGAAGACGATCACCGTGGCGATGATTCCCCTCCCGATGGCACTCCGGCGCCACCAAAGGAGATAAGGAGAGGTTCTTCCCCTTGTGCTTCCTCCTCCATGGCCTCCACCCTTTGGTCCTTGGCCTTCATGATGATGATGGCCCCTCCGGGATACTCCTCCATGGCCACCGGTGATAATGGCCCCCTCCGGCAGGGTGCCGAAGAGGGCCTAGATTGACTTCTCGTGGCTACAGAGGCTTGCGACGGCGGAACTTCCGATATAGGTTTCTTTCTGGAAGTTTGGGTATATATAGAAGAGTTTTGCGTTGATTTCACGTCAGGGGGGTCTCCGGGCTGTCCGGGACTCTTCTGGCCTGATTCTGGTACTCCGTGGGCTTCTTCTGGTCCAAAAATGATCTCCATCAAGTGGCACGTCAATTGGACTCTGTTTAGTTTTCCTTTTCTGCGATACTCTAAAACAAGGAGAAAACAGAAACTGGCACTGGGATCTAGGTTAATAAGTTAGTCCCAAAAATCATATGAAATATCACATAAATGCATATAAAACATCCTAGAAGGATAGTATAATAGCATGAATGATTCATAAATTATAGATACGTTGGAGACGTATCAGCATCCCAAATCTTAATTCCTGCTCGTCCTCGAGTAGGTAAATGATAAAAGAAATAATTTATGAAGTGTGAATGCTAGCAAGTGCATAAGTTTGATCAATGATAATTCCAATCACTTTTTCTTGCATCATTGCATGTCATAACAGTAGCTCGTCTCATAAAACTTCTCATGATAAAGTAACAAGCTAATCACATGTTAAAGTATAGATCATAAACTTTCTTGAAAACTAACAAACAATATTCTCAGTCATCAAACAATTGCAATTCATCTTATTTTCAGGAAGAGTCTATGTTAGAGCTTTGATTTAGCAAACTCCACATACTCAACTATTATTTAGTCTTTCACAATTGCTAACACTCACGCAATACTTGTGGTTATGGAGTTTTAATCGGACACAGAGAAAGATAGGGGCTTATACTTTCGCCTCCCAACCTTTTACCTCAAGGGTAATGTCAACAATAATAGCTCATGCTAACTTACATCCAATTAGATATATATATCAGGATCTTTCCAACACCCTGTGCTTGCCAAAGGATAAAATGTAAAAAGGAAAGGTGAAGATCACCATAACTCTTGCATAAGGTAGAATATAATAATAAAAGATAGGCCCTTCGCGGAGGGAAGCAGAGGTTTCCATGCGCTTTCAGGGTTGGATGCACAAAATCTTAATGCGAAAGAACGTCACTTTATATTGCCCCTTGTGATATGAACCTTTATTATGCAGTCCGTCGCTTTTATTTCTTCCACATCACAAGAACGTATAAAGCTTATTTCCTCCACACCAATCAATCATACATATTTAGAGAGCAATTTTTATTGCTTGCACCGATGACAACTTACTTGAAGGATCTTACTCAATCCATAGGTAGATATGGTGGACTCTCATGGAAAAACTTGGTTTAAGGATATTTGGGAAGCACAAGTAGTATCTCTACTTGGTGCAAAGAATTTGTCTAGCATGAGGGGGAAAGGCAAGCTCAACATGTTGGATGATCCATGACAATATACTTTATTTCAGATATAAGAAAACATAACCCATTATGTTGTCTTCCTTGTCCAACATCAACTCTTTAGCATGTCATATTTTAATGAGTGCTCCCGATCATAAAAGATGTCCAAGATAGTATATTTATATGTGAAACCTCTCTTCCTTCAATATTCTTTCATGAATTGTTCAAGTGACCAATTCTACGTTTGCTAACTTTTAATAAGTTTACTACCTATACTAACTATGTTTGAAGTCATTACTCCCCATGTTATAAGCATATGAAACATATATAAATTCAGGTTTATGACATACAATTTATTCAACCATTTACTCATAGGATATACGTGAAGCACATGAGTAAATGACAAACTACTCCAAAAGATATGAGTGAAGAACATTGAGTAGTCACATAATTAACTAGCCATGGGAGGATTCTTTTTCATTCAATATTTCAGATCCAATGATTTTATTCAAACAGCAAGTAAAATTGAAAACACGCTCCAAGCAAAACACATATCATGTGACGAATAAAAATATAGCTCCGGGTAAGGTATACCGATAGTTTTGAATACGAAAGAGGGGATGCCTTCCGGAGCATCCCCAAGCTTAGAAATTGAGTCTTCCTTGAATATTACCTTGGGGTTCCTTGGGCATCCCCAAGCTTAGGGTCTTTCCAGTCCTTATTCTCCTCATATCGATATCTCACCCAAAACTTGAAAACTTCAATCACACAAAACTTAACCAAACTTCATGAGATAGGATAGTATGATAAAGAGCAAACCATTCACTTTGGTACTGTCAAAGACAAGGTTCATAATTGTTCTCACACAATGCCTACTATACCATATCATTTCTACAATTTATATTGAGGAATATAAGCCATAGAAACTAGACAACAAGCAAACTATGCAATGAAAACAGAATCTGTCAGAAACAGAACAGTCTGTAATGATCTGAACAATAACCATACTTATGCTACTCCAAAAATTATGAAATAAATTGGTGGACATGAGGAATTTGTCTATTAACCTTCTGCAAAAAGAATCAACTCACAATCACTCTTCTGTAAAAAATGACATCTATTCTCGTGAGCGCAAAGTTTCTGTTTTTTACAGCAAGTTCACATTAACTTTCACCCAAGTCTTCCCAAAGGTCTTACTTGGCACTTTATTGAAACAAAAGCTATAAAACATGATTACTACAGTATATTAATCATGTAGACACACAAAAACAGTAAGGGTAAATATTGGGTTGTCTCCCAACAAGCGCTTTTCTTTAATGCCTTTTAGCTAGGCATGATGATTTCAATGATGCTCACATAATAGACAAGAATTGAAACACAAAGAGAGCATCTTGAAGAATATGACTAGCACATTTAATTCTAACCCACTTCCTATGCCTTGGGATTTTGTGAGCACACAACTTATGGTAACAAGAATCAACTAGCATAGGAAGGCAAAATAAGTATAACTTCAAAACTTTAAGCACATAGAGAGGAAACTTGATATTATTGCAATTCCTACAAGCATGTATTCCTCCCTCATAATATTTTTAGTAGCATCTGGATAGCAACTTTTTTCTCATACTCAATTGGAACCTCTTCCGAAATGGTGGAGTCAACACTAGCTAAAGTTGACACTCTTCCAAATCCACTTTCATAAATATCACACTAAGATTCAACACCCTCCAAAATAGTGGGATCACTAATTCCTAAAGTTGACACTCTTCCAAACCCACTTTAAATGATAGTATTGTTCATACTCCAAAATATATAAGTGAAGTTCATGTAGCATTCTACAATTAATATAGACTATGAAGGAAATATGCCCTAGAGGCAATAATAAATGTTATTATTTATTTCCTTATATCATGATAAATGTTTATTATTCATGCTAGAATTGTATTAACCGGAAACATAATACATGTGTGAATACATAAACCTACAGAGTGTCACTAGTATGCCTCTACTTGACTAGCTCGTTAATCAAAGATGGTTATGTTTCCTAACCATGAACAAGGAGTTGTTATTTGATTAATGGGATCACATCATTGGTTGAATGATCTGATTGACATGACCCATTCCATTAGCATAGCACCTGATCGTATAGTTTGTTGCTAGTGCTTTTCTTCATGACTTATACATGTTCCTATGACTATGAGATTATGCAACTCCCGTTTGCCGAGGAACACTTTGGGTGCTACCAAGCGTCACAACGTAATCGGGTGATTATAAAGGTACATTACAGGTGTCTCCGAAGGTACATGTTGGGTTGGCATATTTGAGATTAGGATTTGTCACTCCGATTGTCGGAGAGGTATCTCTGGGCCCTCTCGGTAATGCTCATCACCTAAGCCTTGCAAGCATTGTAACTAATGAGTTAGTTATGAGATGATGTATTACGGAACGAGTAAAGAGACTTGCGATAACGAGATTGAACTAGGTATTGGATACCGACGATCGAATCTCGGGCAAGTAACATACCGATGACAAAGGGAACAACGTATGTTGTTATGCGGTCGACCGATAAAGATCTTCGTAGAATATGTAGGAACCAATATGGGCATCCAGGTCCGCTATTGGTTATTGACCAGAGAGGTGTCTCGGTCATGTCTACATAGTTCTCGAACCCGTAGGGTCCGCACGCTTAACGTTTCGATGGCGGTTACTATGAGTTTTATGATGTTGATGTACGAAGGTTGTTGAGTCCGGATGAGATCACGGACATGACGAGGAGTCTCGAAATGGTCGAGACATAAAGATTGATATATTGGAAGCCTATGTTTGGACTCGGAATCACTCCGGTGAAATTGGGAATTTTATCGAGTACCGGGGTTACGGAACCCCGGGAGTCAATGGGCCTTGATGGGCCTTAAGGGGAAAGAGAAAAGGGGCCCTATAGCTGGCGCAGCCCTCCCCCTTCCCTAGTCCTATTAGGATTAGGAGAAGGGGTGGCGCCTCTCTCTCCTCTCCCTTGGTCAAACCCTAGTTGGACTAGGATTTGGGGGAATCCTACTCCTAGTAGGAGTAGGACACCTGATGCGCCTCCCTCCTGGCGGCCAGCCCCTCCCTTCCCTCCTTTATATCTGAGGGCAGGGGCACCCATGACACACAAGTTGATCGATTAGATCGTTCCTTAGCCGTGTCGCGGTGCCTCCTTCCACCAGATTACACCTCGATCATACCGTAGCGGAGCTTAGGCGAAGCCTGCGTCGGTGGAACATCATCATCGTCCTGCACGCCGTCGTCGATTGAAACTCTCCCTCAACACTCGGCTGGATCGGAGTTCGAGGGACGTCATCGAGCTGAGCGTGTGCAGAACTTCGGAGGTGCCGTCGTTCGGTACTTGGATCGGTTGGATCGGGAAGAAGTACGACTACATCAACGCGTTGTTATAACGCTTCGCTTTCGGTCTCACGAGGTGCGTGGGCGGATACTCTATCCTCTCGTTGCTATGCCATCACCATGGTCTTGCGTGATCGTAGGAAAATTTTGAAATTACTCGTTCCCCAACGGTGGTATCGAGCCAGGTTTTATGCGTTGATGTCATATGCACGAGTAGAACACAAGTGAGTTGTGGGCGATACAAGTCATACTACCTACCAGCATGTCATACTTTGGTTCAGCGGTATTGTGAGATGAAGCGGCCGACCGACATTACGCGTGACGCTTCTGCGAGACTGGTTTCACCGCTGTGAGCACTCGTTGCTTAAAGGTGACCGGCGGGTGTCTGTCTCTCTCACTTTAGTTGAACTGAGTGTGGCTCGCCGGTCCTTGAGAAGGTTAAAACGGAGTCTATTTGACGAATATCGTTGTGGCTTTGATGCGTAGGTAAGAACGGTTCTTGCTCAGCCCGTAGCAGCCACGTAAAACTTGCAACAACAAAGTAGAGGACGTCTAACTTGTTTTTGCAGGGCATGTTGTGATGTGATATGGTCAAGACGTGATGATATATTTTATTGTATGAGATGATCATGTTTTGTAACGAGTTATCGACAATCGGCAGGAGCCATATGGTTGTCGCTTTATTGTATGAGATGCAAGCGCCATGTAATTGCTTTACTTTATCACTAAGGAGTAGCGATAGTCGTAGAAGCAATAGTTGGCGAGGCGACAACGATGCTACGATGGAGATCATGGTGTCGTGCGGTGGCGATGGTGATCATGGCGGTGCTTGAGATGGAATCACAAGCACAAGATGATGATGGCCATATCATATCACTTATATTGATTGCATGTGATGTTAATCCTTTATGCATCTTATTTTGCTTTGATTGACGGTAGCATTATAAGATGATCCCTTACTAAATTATCAAGAAGTGTTCTCCCGAGTATGCACCGTTGCGAAAGTTCTTCGTCTTTGAGACACCACGTGATGATCGGGTGTGATAGGCTCTACGTTCAAATACAGCGGGTGCAAAACAGTTGCACACGCGAATACTCAGGTTATACTTGACGAGCTATGCATATAAGATATGACCTCGGAACACGGAGACCGAAGGTCGGCGTGAATCATATAGTAGATATGATCAACATATTGATGTTCACCATTGAAACTACTCCATCACACGTGATGATCGGTCATGGTGTAGTTGAAATGGATCACGCAATCACTTAGAGAATTGGAGGATATTTTTCTAAGTGGGAGTTCTTAAGTAATATGATTAATTGAACTTAAATTTATCATGAACTTAGTACTGATAGTATCTTGCTTGTCTATGATGTGTAGATAGATGGCTCGTCTGTTGTTCCGTTGAATTTTAATGCGTTCCTTGAGAAAGCAAAGTTGAAAGATGATGGCAGCAATTACGGACTGGGTCCGTAACGAGGATTATCCTTATTGCTGCACGGAAGAATTACGTCCCGAAGCACCGTTAGGTGCCAGGCCTGATGCAAGGGCTGCGCCGAAGTTGTGAACGTCGGCAAAGCAAAGCTGATGACTACTCTATAGTTCGATGTGCCATGCTTTACGGCTTAGAACCGGGACTTCAACGTCGTTTTGAACACCATGGAGCATATGAGATGTTCCAGAGTTGAAGTTAATATTCAGCGAATGCCCGGATTGAGAGATATGAAGTCTCCAATAAGTTCTATAGCTGTAAGATGGAGGAGAATGGTTACATCGGTGAGCATATACTCGTAATGTCCGGATATAACAATCACTTGATTCAACTGGGAGTTAATCTTCCGGATGATTGCGTCATTGACAGAATTCTCCAATCACGCCACCAAGCTACAAGAGCTTCGTGATGAACTATAATATGCAAGGGATGACCAAAACTATGCCCGAGCTCTTGGCGATCTTTGAAAGCAGCGGAGGTAGAAATCAAAAGGAGCATCAAGTGTTGATGGTTAACAAAACCACTAGTTTCAAGAAAAGGGCAAAGGAAAGAAAAGGAAACTTCAAAAGAGCAGCAAGCAAGTTGCTGATCAAGAGAAAAACCCAAGTCTGGTCCTAAGCACAAACCGAGTGCTTCTATTGCAAGCGAGGCTGGTCCTTTGAAGCGGAACTGCCCCAAGTATTTGGCGGATAAGAAGGATGGCAAGGTTAACAAAGGTATATGTGATATACTTGTTATTGATGTGTACCTTACTAATACTCGCAGAGCACTGGGTATTTGATACTGGTTACATTGCTAATATTTGCAACTCGAAGCAGGGCTACGGATTAGCGAAGATTGGCTAAGGACGAGGTGACGATCTTGCGTGGGAAATGGTTCCAAAGTCGATGTGATCGCATCGGCACGCTACCTCTACATCTACCTTCGGGATTAGTATTAGACCTAAATAATTGTTATTTAGTACCATCGTTGAGCATGAACATTATATCTGGATCTTGTTTGATGCGAGGCGGTTATTCATTAAATCGAGAGAATAATGGTTGTTCTATTTATATGAATAATATCTTTTATGGTCATGCACCATTGAAGAATGGTTTGTTTTACTCAATCTTGATAGTAGTGATACACATATTCATAATGTTGAAACCAAAAGATGCAGAGTTGATAATGATGGTGCAACTTATTTGTGGCACCGCCGTTTAGGTCATATCGGTGTAAAACGCATGAAGAAACTCCATCTTGATGGACTTTTGGAGTCACTTGATTATGAATCACTTGGCACTTATGAACCGTGCCTTATGGGCAAGATGACTAAAACACCGTTCTCCGGAACTATGGAGAGAGCAACAGATTTATTGGAAATCATACATCTTGATGTATGTGGTCCAATGAATGTTGAGGCTAAATGGCGGATATCGTTATTTTCTCACCTTCACAGATGATTTGAGCAGATATGGGTATATCTACTTAATGAAACACAAGTCTGAAACATTTGAAAAGTTCAAAGAATTTCAGAGTGAAGTGGAAAATCATCGTAACAAGAAAATAAAGTTTCTACGATCTGATCGTGGAGGAGAATATTTGAGTTCTGAGTTTGGCCTACATTTGAAACAATGCGGAATAGTTTCGCAACTTACGCCACCGAACACCACAACGTAATGGTGTGTCCGAGCGTCAGAATCGTACTTTATTAGATATGGTGCGATCTATGATGTCTCTTACTGATTTACCGCTATCGTTTTGGGGTTATGCTTTAGAGACGGCTACATTCACTTTAAATAGGGCACCATCTAAATCCGTTGAAGCGACGCTTATGAACTGTGGTTTGGCAAGAAACCAAAGTTGTCGCTTTTGAAAGTTTGGGGCTGCGATGCTTATGTGAAAAAGCTTCAACCTGATAAGCTCGAACCCAAATCGAGAAATGTGTCTTCATAGGATACCCAAAGGAGACAGTTGGGTACACCTTCTATCACAGATCCGAAGGCAAGATTTTTGTTGCTAAATTGGAAACTTTCTAGAGAAGGAGTTTCTCTCGAAAGAAGTGAGTGGGAGGAAAGTAGAACTTGATGAGATAATCGTATCTACTCCCTTATTGAGAAGTAGTACATCACGAAAACAGTTTACGTGACACCTACACCAAATAGGGAGGAAGCTAATGATGATGATCATGAAACTTGAGATCAAGTTTCTCTGAAATTAGTAGATCAACGAGCAAGATCCGCACTGAGTGGTACGGTAATCCTGTTTTGGAAGTCATATTCTTTGGAACATGATGAACCTACAAACTATGAAGAAGCGATGGTGAGCCCAGATTCCACAAAATGGCTTGAGGCCATGAAATCTGAGATGGGATCCATGTATGAGAACAAAGTGTGGACTTTGGTTGACTTGCCCGATGATCGGCAAGCAATTGAGAATAAATGGATCTTCAAGAAGAAGATCGACGCTGATGGTAATGTTATCGTCTATAAAGCTCGACTTGTTGCAAAAGGTTTTCGACAAGTTCAAGGGATTGACTACGATGAGACCTTCTCACCCGTGGCGATGCTTAAGTCCGTCCGAATCATGTTAGCAATTGCCGCATTTTATGATTATGAAATTTGGCAAATGGATGTTAAAACTGCATTCTGAATGGATTTACGGAAGAAGAGTTGTATATGATGCAACCAGAAGGTTTTGTCGATCCAAAGGAGCTAACAAAGTGTGCAAGCTCCAGCGATCCATTTATGGACTGGTGCAAGCCTCTCGGAGTTGGAATAAGCGTTTTGATAGTGTGATCAAAGCATTTGGGTTTATCTGAGACTTTTGGAGAAGCTTTGTATTTACAAGAAAGTGAGTGGGAGCTCTGTAGCATTTCGATATTATATGTGGATGACATATTATTGATCGGAAATGATATAGAATTCTGGATAGCATAAAGGGATACTTGAATAAAAGTTTTTCGATGAAAGACCTCGGTGAAGCTGCTTACATATTGGGCATTAAGATCTATAGAGATAGATCAAGGCGCTTAATAGGACTTTCACAAAGCACATACCTTGATAAAGTTTTGAAAAAGTTCAAAATGGATCGAGCAAAGAAAGGGTTCTTGCCGGTATTACAAGGTGTGAAGTTGAGTAAGACTCAATGCCCGACCACCGCAGAAGATAGAGAGAAATGAAAGATGTTCCTATGCTTCAGCCATAGGCTCTATCATGTATGCAATGCTGTGTACTGGACCTGATGTGTGCCTTCTGTAAGTTTAGCGAGCAGTACCAAAGTAATCCAGAGTGGATCCTCGACAGCGGTCAAGAACATCCTTAAGTACTTGAGAAGAACTAAGGATATGTTTCTCATTTATGGCGGTGACAAAGAGCTCATCGTGGCAGTTACGTCGATGCAAGCTTTGACACTGATCCGGACGATTCTAAATCGCAAACCGGATACGTATTTACATTAAGCGGTGGAGCTGTCGGTTGGTGCAGTTCCAAACAAAGCGTCGTTCGGGATCTACATGTGAAGTTGAGTACATAGCTGCTTGGAAGCAGCTAATGAAGGAGTCTGGATGAAGGAGTTCATAACCGATCTAGGTGTTGTACCTAGTGTATCGGGTCCAATGAAAATCTTTTGTGACAATCTCGGTGCAATTGCCTTGGCAAAGGAATCCAGATTTCACAAGAGAACCAAGCACATCAAAAGACGCTTCAACTCCATCCGGATTTGGTCGGTGGGAGACATAGAGATATGCAAGATACATACGGATCTGAATGTTGCGACCGTTGACTAAGCCTCTTCCACGAGCAAAACATGATCAGCACCAAGACTCCATGGGTGTTAGAATCATTCTTGTGTAATCTAGATTATTGACTCTAGTGCAAGTGGGAGATCAAGGAAATATGCCCTAGAGGCAATAATAAATGTTATTATTTATTTCCTTATATCATGATAAATGTTTATTATTCATGCTAGAATTGTATTAACCGGAAACATAATACATGTGTGAATACATAAACCTCAGAGTGTCACTAGTATGCCTCTACTTGACTAGCTCGTTAATCAAAGATGGTTATGTTTCCTAACCATGAACAAGGAGTTGTTATTTGATTAATGGGATCACATCATTGGTTGAATGATCTGATTGACATGACCCATTCCATTAGCATAGCACCTGATCGTATAGTTTGTTGCTAGTGCTTTTCTTCATGACTTATACATGTTCCTATGACTATGAGATTATGCAACTCCCGTTTGCCGAGGAACACTTTGGGTGCTACCAAACGTCCACAACGAATCGGGTGATTATAAAGGTACATTACAGGTGTCTCCGAAGGTACATGTTGGGTTGGCATATTTGAGATTAGGATTTGTCACTCCGATTGTCGGAGAGGTATCTCTGGCCCTCTCGGTAATGCTCATCACCTAAGCCTTGCAAGCATTGTAACTAATGAGTTAGTTATGAGATGATGTATTACGGAACGAGTAAAGAGACTTGCCGTAACGAGATTGAACTAGGTATTGGATACCGACGATCGAATCTCGGGCAAGTAACATACCGATGACAAAGGAACAACGATGTTGTTATGCGGTCCGACCGATAAAGATCTTCGTAGAATATGTAGGAACCAATATGGGCATCCAGGTCCGCTATTGGTTATTGACCGAGAGGTGTCTCGGTCATGTCTACATAGTTCTCGAACCCGTAGGGTCCGCACGCTTAACGTTTGATGGCATGTTACTATGAGTTTTATGATGTTGATGTACGAAGGTTGTTGAGTCCGGATGAGATCACGGACATGACGAGGAGTCTCGAAATGGTCGAGACATAAAGATTGATATATTGGAAGCCTATGTTTGGACTCGGAATCACTCCGGGTGAAATTGGGAATTTTATCGAGTACAGGGGTTACGGAACCCCGGGAGTCAATGGGCCTTGATGGGCCTTAAGGGGAAAGAAAAGGGGGCCCTATAGCTGGCGCAGCCCTCCCCCTTCCTAGTCCTATTAGGATTAGGAGAAGGGGTGGCCTCTCTCTCCTCTCCCTTGGTCAAACCCTAGTTGGACTAGGATTTGGGGGAATCCTACTCCTAGTAGGAGTAGGACACCCCGGTGCGCCTCCCTCTGGCCGGCCAGCCCTCCCTTCCCTCCTTTATATCTGAGGGCAGGGGCACCCCATGACACACAAGTTGATCGATTAGATCGTTCCTTAGCCGTGTCGGTGCCTCCTTCCACCAGATTACACCTCGATCATACCGTGGCGGAGCTTAGGCGAAACCTGCGTCGGTGGAACATCATCATCGTCACCACGCCGTCGTCTTGTGAAACTCTCCTCAACACTCGGCTGGATCGGAGTTCGAGGGACGTCATCGAGCTGAGCGTGTGCAGAACTCGGAGGTGCCGTGCGTTCGGTACTTGGATCGGTTGGATCGGGAAGAAGTACGACTACATCAACCGCGTTGTTATAACGCTTCGCTTTCGGTCTCACGAGTGCGTGGACGGATACTCTATCCTCTCGTTGCTATGCCATCACCATGGTCTTGCGTGATCGTAGGAAAATTTTTGAAATTACTACGTTCCCCAACAGACTAACCAATATCCAAGCTCAAAATGTATAAGTGAAGCACATGAAGCATTCTATAAAACCATACTCAAAAAGATTTAAGTGAAGCACAAAGAGCAATTCTACAAGATCATACTTAAAAGATTTAAGTGAAGCAGATGAAGTATTATATGAATTGATGAAGGGACATATCATACTAGCATGGTTCTTAAAGGGAAAACAAAAACACAAAGGGCACAAATCATGTGAACAAAACAAAAACCGAGGTATACCGATAATTGTTGAAGACGAAAGAGGGGATGCCTTCTGGGGCATACCCAAGCTTAGGCGCTTGAGTATCCTTTGAAATATTTACTTGGGGTGCCTTGGTCATCCCCAATCTTGAACTCTTTCCTCTCTTTATTCTTCTCACATCGGTAACTCCTCGTTCTTCGAACACTTCATCCACAAAAACTTAACAAAAACTTTGTGAGACCCGTTAGTATAACAAAGAAAATCACTACTATAAGTACTGTTGCAAACCAAATCCTATTTTGTTTTTTCATTATAGCTACTGTAATTTAAATTTTCCATGGCGTAATCCACTAATAGAGACCGATAGTTTCATCAAAACAAGCAAGCAATGCATCAAAAACAGAATCTGTCTTAAACAGGACAGTCTGTAGTAATCTGGAAGTTTAGCAAACTTCTGTAACTCCTAAAATTATGAACTAAATTTTAAAATTTAAAAAATTTGTACAGAAGTAATGTGCAAAAAGTTTCAGACCCATTTTACTTTCCAGTAAAAAATGTAAATTCATCCACTACAGACAAAGTTTCTGTTTTTGTTCTGCACACAGTAAACAAGCAATCTAATATTCCTAAAACCAAAGCTTGGCACATTGTTTTTATAATAAAATGAATATATACAAGGGGATAATTATTTACAGAGAAACTTCCATGAAAAATTCTACATTGTTTCCGTGAGCTTGAACACAACTGCTCAAGGTCGGCCCTCACTTCTTCAATGCATAACTTTTCAATCACTTCTCTTTTTGAAAAACTTTTTAGGCATGAAAGGCAAGTAATTTTTTTTGTATTTTCATTTTTAATTTTTTTGTATGTTTCACCCACAACTAAACATAAACAAAAAGGACAAAAAAATCTACTTAATGAAGAAAGCAAACCAGCACACATGAGAATATCAACCCGACGCTATTGCTCCCAGGCAACGGCGCCAGAAAAGAGCTTGATAATCCCCAACTGCAGGGAATCATCGTAGCAATTTCCAAAGGTGGAAGTGATAAGTATGGAGTGTCGAACCCACAAGGAGCTAGAGGTAAGATTAATATTCTCTCAAGCCCTATCTGCCACTGATACGACTCTACGTACATCGAACGTCTGCTTCATACTAGCAACGAGAAATAAAACTATGTTGCGGGTATGAAGAGGATAACTTTGTATGATATCGGAGAGCTAAAATATGAATGTAGGTGCTGTTATCATAAAGTTAGAATATATTACTAAATATTATAAATAGCGAGTGTAGAATAATGGTGGATCGGTGTGCGGAATTGTCCTAGGCAATTGTTAACAAGACCGGTAATCACTATTGCAGTTTCATATGAGGGAGAGGCACATACTTTCTCTACTTGGATCATATGCACTTATGATTGGAACTCTAGCAAGCATCCGCAACTACTAAATATCATTAAGGTAAAACCCAACCATAGAATTAAAGCATCAAGTCCTATTTATTCCCATACGCAACAATCCCTCTTACTCGAGTTTGTGTTTCAGTCACTCACCAACCCACTATAAGCGAATCATGAACGTATTGCAACACCCTACAGCGGAAATCCCTCACGCTTGCTCGACACGGAGGGCACCATAGGACAGCACCAAAATAAACATACAACTCATACCAAGCTAGATCATCAATCAACCCAAAGACAAAAGATATCTACTCAAAACATCATAGGATGGCAACACATCATTGGATCATAATATGTGGCATAAAGCACCATGTTCAAGTAGGGATTACAGCGGGGTGCAGGAGAGTGGACCGCGTAAAAGATATAAGGATGGTGATGATGATGGTGATGTTGATGAAGACGATCACCGTGGCGATGATTCCCCTCCCGATGGCACTCCGGCGCCACCAGAAGAGAGGAGGAGAGGTTCTCCCCCTTGTGCTTCCTCCTCCATGGCCTCCACCCTCTGGTCCTTGGCCTTCATGATGATGATGTCCCCTCCGGGATACTCCTCCATGGCCACCGGTGATGATGGCCCCCTCCGGCAGGGTGCCGGAGAGGGCCTAGATTGACTTCTCATGGCTACAGAGGCTTGCGGCGGCGGAACTTCCGATCTAGGTTTCTTTCTGGAAGTTTGGGTATATATAGAAGAGTTTTGCGTTGATTTCACATCAGGGGGGTCTCCGGGCTGTCCACGAGGCAGGGGGTGCGCCCCCACCCTCGTGGGCAGCCCGGGACTCTTCTGGCCTGCATCTGGTACTCCGTGGGCTTCTTCTGGTTCAAAAATGATCTCCGTCAAGTGGCATGTCAATATGACTCCGTTTAGTTTTCCTTTTCTGCGATACTCTAAAACAAGGAGAAAACAGAAACTGGCACTGGGCTCTAGGTTAATAGGGTAGTCCCAAAAATCATATGAAATATCATATAAATGCATATAAAACATCCTAGAAGGATAGTATAATAGCATGAATACTTCATAAATTATAGATACGTTGGAGACGTATCATATGGCGGTTGGGCCGGGAGGCGGCGGGTTGGAGTCAGCTGTCGCTTGCTGTGTCGATGAAGTCCCCGGGCCGATTGCTCCAGTCCCTGGGTCGGGTTCTGAAGTCCCCGGGTCGGGTGCGGCTGCTGTAGTCCCCGGGTCGCCTGCCGAACTCCTCATGCCGGCTGCTGGGGTCTTTAAGTTGGATCCGACTGCTTCAGGAGGAGCCGGCACAAAGATGGAATCCGACTCTGGCGATGGCTTGACAGTCGGCTTGAGGAGGCGTTGCAGGGCGACGCCGGCTAGTATTGCTTGCCGGTTGGAGCCGATTCATGCCAAGGCGTCAGCTTGCTCATTGTCATTTCTTGGCACATGGAGGAACTCGCACCCTTCAAAGTATCCGCTGAGTTGCTGGACGAGCAAGCGGTAGCTGGCCATATTTGCATCCTTGGCATCCTAGTCGCCAGACGACTGCTGGACCACCAAGTCAGAATCTCCATAGCACAGGATTCGGCGAATGCCGAGTTCCTTGGCAAGCCGGAGCCCGTGAATGAGTGCTTCGTATTCAGCAACGTTGTTGGAGGTGGCAAAGTGAATTTGCAGCACGTATCTGAGCTTGTCGCCTTTGGGAGAGGTGAGGACGATGCCGGCTCCCAAACTGGTGCGCATCTTGGAACCATCAAAGTGCATCCACCAATGGCTGGAGTCTGGCGCTGGCGGCAGGTACTGGGTCTCGGCCCAATCGACGAGGAAGTTGGCCAGTGCTTGTGACTTGATGGCGGTGCAAGGCTGGTAGTAGATGGTGTAGGGGGCCAAATCTATGGCCCATTTGGCCACTCGGCCTGAAGCATCTCGGCTTCCAATGATCTCGGCTAGTGGGGCTGTGCAGACCATAGTGATTGGGTGCTCTTGAAAATATGGCTTCAGCTTCTTTGGTGGCAAAGTGCACGCCGTAGCATATCTTCTGGTAGTGGGGGTAGTTTTACTTGGAGGCGTACATTACTTCACTCATGTAATACACTAGCCTCTGGACTGGTTGTGCTTTGCCTTCTTCCTTGCGTTCCACGACTATGACCGTGCTGACCACCCGGCTGGTGGCGGCGATGTAGAGGAGCATGGGCTCCTTAGGAGTCGGGGCCGCCAAGACAAGCGGAGTGGTCAACATCTTTATTAGCTGGAGGAAAGCTTCATCCGCCTTGTCATTCCACTCGAAAAAATGGTCTTCTTCATGAGCTGGTACAGGGGAAGAGCCTTCTCGCCCAGCCGACTGATGAAACGGCTGATGGACGCCAAGCAGCTGGTGAATTTCTGCACGTCTAGCAGTCGGGTGGGCACTTCCATCCTCTCGATGGCCTTGATCTTCACAGGGTTGCATTCTATGCCGCGCTCTGAGACCAGGAAGCCAAGAAGCTAGCCGGCTGGTACTCCAAAGACGCATTTCTCCGGGTTGAGCTTGATCTGGAATCGGCGCAAGTTTTCAAAGGTCTCCTTGAGGTCTTCTAGCAGCGTTCCATGCTTCTCCGTCTTCACCAAAACATCGTACACATAGACGTGGGCGTTTCTGCCGAGTTGCTTGAGGAGGCACTTCTGCATGCAGCGCTGAAACATGGCGCCGGCATTCCTCAAGCCGAGCGTCATGACCAGGTAACAGAAGGCTCCGAGTGGTGTGATGAAGGCGGTCTTCAGCCTGTCGGCCAGGTTTAGCTTGATCTGGTGATACCCTGAGCATGCATCCTAAAAGCTCAACAACTCGCATCTGACTGTGGAGTCAATCACTTGGTCGATTCTCGGCAAAGCAAATGGGTCTTTGGGGCATGCTTTGTTGAGGTTGGTATAATCAATACACATGCGCCACTGCTTGTTCTTCTTCAGCACTAGGACTGGGTTGGCTAACCATTCTGGAAAGAATACTTCCATGATGAAGCCAGCTGCTAGAAGCCGGGCTATTTCTTCTCCAACAATGTTGGATTTTGGGTTCCGGCAGACCCTCTAGGTTCAAATTCTGGGGTGCACGCGGAGATCTCACTTCCAACCTACCTACACCTCGTCGCCTCGCAAGGATCTAAACTACACAAAGAGCAACACAAGGGACACAAGGTTTATACTGGTTCGGGCCACCATTGTGGTGTAATACCCTACTCGAGTGTGTGGTGTGGTGGATTGCCTCTGGGGCTGATGATGAACAGTACAAGGAAGAACAGCCTCGTGAGGGTCTGTTCTTGGCCGGTGCGACGAACTGCTAGGGGAGTTCAATCGCTTCTCTCTCTCTCTCGTTCTGGATTCAAGATGCCTCTAGATCAACCGATCTCTCTCTACCCTGTGGGTGGCTAGTCCTATTTATAACCAGAGGCCCTGGGCCTCTTCCCAAATATTGAGCGGGAAGGGTGCCAACAATTGGCCATTTTGAAGGGGAACATCTAGTACACTTATCCTGAATAAAGTCAGTCCTCGCCTGCCAAAGGCTCTGACGATGACGCCGGCTTGGGCTCCACGTTGACCTCCTTCCTGCCGTTGTGTTGGTCTTGGTCTTGTTGCACCGAAATGGTTGCCTTTGCTTGATGCTCTTGGCCTGCGCTTGCCTCCTTTGCACCAAAGAGGAAATGAGGACATCTTCTGGCCGGGCGCCCGCTGGGCGCCCTTGGTCGTCATGGCTTGCGTCATGGGCACCTCGTGAGGTACCCCACCTTGATCTCTCCGCCTCCTCGCGAGCCAGCCTAATGAGGTCGTGCCTGAGGAAGCTTCCTGTCGTCCGCCCCGTGAGGCTTGGCCCCTCGCGAGGTCTTGAGCTTGTCTTGATGAAGATGGGCGTCTTGGGCCACCCCTTGAAACCACGCCCGCAGCCGCAGGCTGGCAAGTTTGGGTACCCCCGTTCCCAGAACGCCGACAGTAGCCCCCGGGCCCAAGGCGCGCCTGGACTTTGCTTAGCAGAGAAGCGAAGGGGCAAGTGCAAAGCACCGCGGGCCCTAACAGCCTGCGGCCTTGGGCGCCACATGGCGGTTGATTGGACGTGGGCGTCTCCACTTCCCAGCGACGCCTTGGCAATTGCACGAACCGACAAGAGAGCGGTACCCGTCTAGGCTTTACCTCCCTTGCCTTCTCCAAATATTGCCTGATCCCCTTTCGCTCCTATCCTTCACCTTCAAATCCTCGATCTACTCGACCCGTGCCCTAACAAGGTATGGAGCCTCGCCAGACCCCGGCCGGAGCTTGGTACTCGCCCCGCTTTTGACTCCCCGAACGTGTCGGAGAAGAGCCTTGCCCGGGCGCGCCGGACGATGGCGGCGCAAGGCAACGACGGGGCAGCGGTGCTCAAGGCTAGCTCTGCCCTTCCTGAGGACCAAGGAAGCAACTTATATCCGCTCTTCGTGAGCGCCATTGCCACCGGTCTGGTGCCTCCCTTTTCTGCGTTCTTCTTTTCTGTCCTCCGCCATTACAAACTGCAAGCTCTACACCTCCACCCCAACTCTGTTCTTCTCCTAGCGATCTTCGCCTACTATTGTGAGGCTCATGTCGTGGTGCAGCCCTCAGTGGCCTTGCTGCGCCACTACTTCTACCTCCAGCCTCCATGGCCCCATCACACAGCGTCTTGCGAGCTTTGTCGCGTCTGGCAGCTCAACGCCATCTCGAAGCCTGGGAAGAGGATTGAAGGCTTCAGGAGCAAGTGGGTCATGGTGGATGCTGGGAGCATCCATCCTCGGCTGAATCTGCCCACGGAGCAGCCCACGCCCATCGACGCTTGGTCTCGCGCGGAACTTGTGGATTCCCACACGAAGCGATCTTTGGAGAAGATGGATGCGGACCTGTGGCGGGCAACATGGCGGCGGCGGTTGACCGGCGTCGCTCTGAGGAGTTCTGGAGCACCGGTGGCCCCGCCGGCAATACTCGCCCATCATGGGCGGTCGTCCAGGCGCAGAAGGTCCCGACTCATGGTGCTCGATTACGCTGCCGTCCTCTCCTCCTACTCCGCCAACTGCCGTTTCTCCGACTCCTTCTACTGTCCCCGATCGTACTCTTTGCTGAATCTGGACCGGCTGCGGAAAGATCTTCTGGGCGCCGACCCTCGCTTGGTGGCCGGACGCCATGAGCTGGCCTCAGGCTGGGTTCGCTCTGATGATTCAATTCGCGCAGCGCTGGTTCAGGCCGCGATGGCTTGCGGCGAGGAGAAGCAGGCCGTCCTTGAGGCAAAGGCCGCTCGCGACGCCGCCTTGGGGGAGGTAGCCGATGTCCGAGGTTGCTGCAAGGCGCTGGAGAGCGAGCTGCAGGGCCTGCGCGACCAGCTTGCCAAGGAGCCCGTGTCCGCCAAGAGAAGGAGGAAGACATGAAGGCTCGTGAGGCGGCAGCCAAGGACCGGGATGCCAAGCTTGATGAGCGCCATGGCCTCTTAGGTGCGCTGGAGCAGGAGTTGGAGGCGAAGAGGATCGAGCTGGACTGCAAGGTGCGGGTCCTGGCCAAGGACCGCGTGGCCTTCGCGAAGCTGGAGGTGAAGGCTCACACCTTGCTGAGGTCGCTTTACGACAGTGGCCTGGAAAGCCCGCTGGCCGCCGCCGAGGACGGCCCCGCCAAGCTGCTTCCCTTCATGGTCTGCGCCCTTGAAGATGTCACCCTTGGCCTCGGCCCCACGGCTGAGGCCGAGGCGCGTGTCCTGTCTTCTGCAGCGCTGACGCGCGTCTTCGCCCACGTCTACCTTCGCGACCCCAACGTTGACCTTGACAGCCTGTTGGAGCCCGTGAACAGCGAGCTTTCACTGTCCGCTGCCGAGGCCGTGAAGGGTCGGCGGAGGCTCTGTGGGCGGTTCGGGCCTTCAAAGACCAAGCGAAGCGGCGCTGCGATCATGAGGCTTCACGAGGCGAACCCGCCCAGCGCAGCTCCGCCGCCAGCGACGGTTGTCGTGGAATTGTCACGGCAGATGTCCTCATGAAAGGACTTAGTCGCAGGGCCATCGTACGGGTTACCTAGAGGGGTTAATGCGGACACAAGACATGGGAATTATACTGGTTCGCCCTTCGATGAAGGTAAAAACCTACGTCCGGTTGTGGTGTGATTGATATGATTCGCGACTAGGAGCAATAGCTTTGCCTTGGCCTCGAATCTCTCCCTAACTTCGCCGGTCGTCCCTTATATACACGGGTTAACGCCTCGGCGGCTTATGAATCCCAATCCGGCTCATACAAGAGTCCGGTTTGGTCTCTCCTTTCTTGTCTTACAATACAAGTTACTGATATTAGGCGGTTTACATGTATGGATCTTTAATTCCCTTCGGGCTCCGAGCCTCCATATGGGCTCGATCACGCCGAGGGTAAACCGGCCCCTCAGGGCGGTTCACACTCATAGTTGTATCCTCAACATTCGACGCCCACGCCCCGGTCCCGCCCCAAGCGGCTCAGTCTGTTGCCGGTATGTGTCACGATGTCGTGACAAGGCCAGGTGAGGGTGAGAGGAGGAGCCCATGAGTCGCGATGCTCAGTACCCCTTTAACGTGCAAGCGTCGACATGAAGGAAGAGGGCTGCCATGGACGGCACCAAATAACAATCATGATGGGTCAAACGCACAACCCGGATAAGCGCGAGGGATACATGCCACCGGTCTCTGTCCCGGTGGTTTGGGATGCAGTCTTGAGGGTTTCAATAAAGTAAACTTGAAACATGAATCGTAAGGATACACGCCGCAGGACGGACCCATGTGGCTCGAATGATGCAGCCTGGGGCGCTCCCCACCGAAATGAAACTCAAGGATGTCACCGATAATGTTGAAGCCGGGATGTCAAGTAGCGGACGCCATGGCCAAGTGGCCGATCTTCACGAGCCCCTAGGCCCAGAGGAGCCTCTCGAGGCCTCGGAGGCGCCGGGCGGCTCTCTGGCCATTCTCCATCTCCGCCAGATCGTGAACGCTGGCCACTTGAGCCTACAAGATGTGGGTGGACCATCACAGTCAGCCTCACTGTGAGGGCCGAGGCGCCCCCGAGAGGCGCCTGCTTGAGCCTGGTGTGTCGATGCAGACGCTGCAGCCCACCATCCGCCTGGATGGGGAGCCTACTGCAAGCGCTGCCGCCACTCATGACTCTTGACTCCCAGCCCTTTAATGATCTTGCCGACGAACTCCTCGAGGGTTTGGCCCTTGCCTCGCCTCCTTCCCGAGGGAAATGCTTTGAAACACGCCCAAGTGGTGCCCGGAGCGCCTCGTGATCTTAGCAAAGCCGGCCCTCCAGAGAGAGCCCCGAGCCTTGCTCGAGGAGGCGCCATGCCGCCTTCCTATATGATGGTGAGAGTGCCTGAACAAGCAGGACTCGAAGGCTCGGGTCGAGGGTCGGGCCAGGCGATGTCTTCTTCTTAGGAGCAGCTCGGGAGCCTTCCGCCTCCTGTGATCTGGCCTAAATTGACGCAGCTTGAAAAGCACGCCCCAGGAACACACTCTCTCTTCACAAGGCACCGTGATGACTCCAACGCTCTCGCATCTTGAGGGACATTGTAGCCGTGATGAGTTACGCCATGAATTTGGTCGAGCTGGGTACCCGAGGATGGCATTGTATGGCAGGCGTAATGTGGGCGACATCGGAGTCAATGAGCTCGGCATAGTAGTTGTCGCATACCAAGGTGATGTGGAGGCGACCTGCCCTATCGAACCGTGGAGCCACTGGACTCTAGAGAAAGGCTTGGTTGGTTGAAGCTGATTGTATGGCACTTGGAGATTGTTGAATGTCTCGACGGATAGGACATTGAGCCCTGCCCACCATTGATGAGGGTCCCGTGACTTGCACGCTGTCGATGATTGGGGAAAAAGCATAGGGAGGACTCACCGTGGTCACAAGACTTGAGCTGATCCGCCGAGCTGAACGCGGATGGCTAACTGACCACCTCGAGGGCGCGTGGCTTCGAGCCTCGGGAGGACTGCATTCACTTCATGGGCAAACTGCTTGAAGATGCATTGAGAGGTCAGCTGAGCTCCGCCTGTGATGTGTATTGCGCTGCTGCCCGGAAGCCCCCAGCCCCTCGTCCCCGATGATGGTCTTCATTTCTCCTTGGCTGCGGTGGCAGAGGAGGGAGGCCTGTTCTTGCGGGCGGATCCCTCGGAGGCTGTTCCTCCAGCCTCCTCACAAGGCGGGTCCCTCCCAACCTCGCGAGGCTGATCCTGCTACCGTCTCGGCGAGGTCGGTCACGCCACCCTGGCGAGGGCCACGGTCTTCCCAACGTCCTCAGGTTTTCCCTCCTCCCGCCGAGTCTGACATCAAGGGCTCAAGGCCGACCGATTCGCCTTCGCACGGCTCCCTGGAAAGCTGTTGGCTGGCTGGTGTTGTGGGTGTGGAGGTCGGTACACGCAGCACTGCTGCCCTTGAAGACTCAGCGATCCTCGGGGCCGCCTGGTTCGTTGCCACGAGCACGGCAGCCCCTGCGCTTCACGCGCCCTGACTTTGGGTTCTTTCTTCGGGTCGGCAGCCGCAGCTCGAGGAGGAAAGGCGCTTCTCAGCCCTGCGACTTGGGTCGCCAAGTTGAACAAACCTGTGGATGTGCACAGGTTCTTGCATCGCCAGCCTCCTTCATCTTGATGTCACGCACACCGGCCGGAGAAGGCTGGAGATGATGGCTTTCTGTTACCTTTGGGAATCTTGAGGCGCATGCTGGTGAAGCGCTGGATATACTTCTGCGTGGTCTCTCCTGCTGCTGCTGTTTGATGCGGCGATATCGCCACGGCAGGAGGCCGGTCGCGAGTGCCTTGAAGTTGGCGGCGAAGCGGGTGCGCATCTCGCCCCAGAGGAGATCGTGCTGAGCCAAGTTCAGGGAGCCAAAAGTGGGCACTGGCCCCTGAGCGCCATGGGAAACCAGTTCGCCATGACCTTCGGCCTGCTGGCTTCTGATGCCCAGCTTGTAGAGCTGGAGGAACTCCGCAGGGGGTCGTGGTCGTCAGAAGCAGGAGGCAGGCTGGCTTGAACTTGCCGGGCCATGCAACGCTGCATAGCTCGGTGGTGAAGGCGCTGCAGCCTCTGCAGTACACGCCGGAGGCCTTGGTGACGGAGGGTTGATCTGCGGGTCTCGGCACCGCTACTGGGAGCAGCAATGTTCTGGCGTGGCCGGAGCAGGAGCGCGGTCGCGGACGGGCCGGTGCCGGAGCACTGGCAGCTTGGGGCGAGGGACCTCTTGCAGCTCGCTTCTTGCAGGCTGGTGCCGGACGGAGTTGGTTTCACCCAGTACGCGACCTTGGGGCCAAGGCGCCTTGAGGGGGAGGCGGCCGAGGCGCCTGAGCTTCATCGCTTCGCCAAGGCGGGCGCGGTGCAGGAGAAGGACGGCGCTGGGGAGCCGCCACAGGCGGACGAGCCGGCGACGCGGCCGAGCCACTCCACGAGACGCTGCCGACGGGCGGAAGCGCATGAGCGCGGCTCGAGTTTTCTGCGGTGCTGGGGCGAGCTGCTGGACGGCGAACCAGCTGGGCGAAGCGAGAGAAGGGTTGCTCTCGCCGTGGATGGATGCTGGGACGGCGCCGCTGTTCGTTTCGCTGGCCGGTTATGATTGATGGCAGGCGTATGGGGAACGGCGGCGGCCGCCGACGGGGCCGCTCGGGCGACGCTAGTAGCGAGAGCGTCTGAGGCTGGCGCTGGTTCACGGCTGCTCGATTATGGATGCGAGGGGCGATGTAAGAACAGGGCGGCGGAAGGCGGATTCCTGCACTCCCTTACCAGCGCGCTAAATGTCGGATTTCGGTTCCGCATCTTCTAGGTTCAACTCGGGGTGCACGCGAGATCTCACCTCCAATCCACTTCCACACCTCGTCGCCTCGCAAGGATCTAAACTACACAAAGAGCAACACAAGGGACACAAGGTTTATATCGTTAGCGCCCACCATTGTGGTGTAACACTTACCCAAAGGTGGTGGTGTGGTGGATTGCCTCGGGTGATGATGAGCAAGATAAGGAAGAACAGCTCGCCAAGGTCTGTTTTGGCCGGGCAACGAATCGCTAGGGAGTTCAGCCGCTTTCTCTCTCTCGCTCGATTCAAGATGCCTCTAGATCGATCGATCTCTCTCTACCCTGTAGGTGGCTAGTCCTATTTATAGGCAGAGGCCCTGGCCTCTTCCCAAATATTGAGTGGAAGGCGCCAACAATTGGCCATTTCAAGGGGGAACATCTAGTACACTTATCCTCGACTAAAGTCGGGTCCTCGATCGCCAAAGGCTCGACGATGACGCCAAGCTTGGGCTCCACGATGACCTCCTTCCTGCCAAGTGTTGGTTGGAGGAGTCCCAGACAGGGGGTGTCCTGACAGCCTGACTCCAAGATTATGAAGATACAAGATTGAAGACTTTCGCCCCTGTCCTGATGGGACTTTCTTGGCGTGGAAGGCAAGCTTGGCGACACGATATGTAGATCTCCTACCATTGTAACCGACTCAGGTAACCCTAACCTATTCGGTGTCTATATAAACCGGAGAGTTTTAGTCCAGAGACGTAACAACAATCGCATTCATAGGCTAGCTTCTAGGTTTAACCTCCTTGATCTCGTGGTAGATCTACTCTTGTACTACCCATATCATCAATATTAATCAAGCAGGAGTAGGGTTACCTCCATCGAGAGGGCCCGAACTGGGTAAAACATCGTGTCCTTGTCTCCTCGTTACCATCCGCCAGACGACAGTCAGGACCCCTACCCGAGATCCGCCGGTTTTGACACCTACGCTTTCATTGAGAGTTCTTCCTGTCGCTACCGATAGGCCCGATGGCTCCTTCGATCATCAATAACGACGCTGTCCAGTGGTGAGACTTTCCTCCCGACAGATCTTTCGATTCGGGCGGTTTTGCATCATGCGGCTAATTCGCTGGCCATCCGAGCAGATCGAAGCTACGCCCGCCATCAGTCAGACGGAAGTTTGAACTATACGACCGATATCCGCGAGACTTGATCTTCGACCGATTCGAGCCGCAGCCAAGCGTGCCGCGACTGTCCGATAAGCAGGATCTAGCCCTGCAGCCGAACAGCACTCGAGGTTGCGATCAAGATCCGGCCCGATCCTTAATCTGGAGCCGGATTCCCGATCGAGGACGAGTGGTTGACACCGCCTGGGCTACGATTCTACGGATTGAGTCAACTCTATCCTGCCCTATGAAGACCTTGACTCTAGGGTGTCGGACTCTCCGGATTCGGACCTCCATACTCTACCAATCGAACCGATTATGCCTGGCGGAGTTCACCGTCATGACATCTTTCAAAGACTCGCCCTTGGCGACATCCTGAATTCACTCAGTCTCTCTTATCCAGAGAGTCTGGCCGACCACGGTCGAAGGTTGGGAAACGGACAATGAAGAAATCTAACGCCCACCCACCACCCACTTTCAGAGCCACCGCCGAAAGCTTACACGACGTGCTCGATTGATTTTCCAAAGACATCGACGGTATGGACGACGTAGGAGACACAATGAACCAAAGACCTATAGGATGCTGGACAACCACCTCATCTCATGATGTATACATGGTGGATACACCCCAGGAAATGAAGACGAACAATGGACGCCACTTAACGATAAATCCTCAAAAGCAGCCAAACAGCAACGAACGCTAACCAAGTCCCGCCTCAACACAGCACTCCAGCCATAGAAAGGCTTAACCGGGATTACGACGAACACGCCGTCGAGCAATCGTCCCAACAAGACAACTTGATAAACAATCGCCCCCGGTGAAGACAACAACCGGACGATCTCACGCCAACCAACTATTGGAGCAAATGACTTCCAAAAGGTTTTCATCACACGCGCTTAAGCTCTAAAAAGAAGGAAGCTCAAAACAAGAAGATGCACTCAGATCGATGGAGCAAAGTATTCAAGACTGCATAAGGCGACGGCCGCCGAACAAAGAGCTACCCAAAAGAAAGCTACTGTCCGACTCGACGAGGAGGCCTTAGAGCCCCACAATTAAAAAAGTAAAAGGTTACCCTGCTGATGGACGACCCACGGCAAAAAGAGAGCGCTAATGGCGCCAAGACAGTTTTCATGCGATCCGGCATAAGGATTCACATCAAAAGGATGGCCTAGTTAGGTCCATCTATGGGCCAAGAAAGCAAGCTCCAAAGCAATGCAACACGCCAAAATTTGAAGATCACGCAGACACCCAAATATAGGGCGCCACACACCCCCTATGTTTCACTAATGAGGTGCTGGATCATGAATTTCAGCGGATTCAAACCCGTAAACATAGAGGCATACGACGGAACAATGCACTCGAGTCCTGGATTGAGGATTACATCCTCCACATACACATGGCTAGAGGAGATGATCACACGCTATAAAAATACTTACCCTTAAACTCAAAGGGCCAGCTCGGCATTGGCTTAAAAGCAGACAACCAGCATAGTGGCCAACAAAGTTACTTCAGCCGGTTTACTGTACACACCTATCCGGAAGCTGCCGCCAGAGGTGACTTGCTCTCCAAAAGCGCGTTATCCCTTAAAAGGTTTCTTCCGATGTCCTCTCAACCCGCTCTCACCCAAATTATCGTGCCTCTTCCAACTCGCTCGGGCGGTTCATCCACCACACAACCGCCTCCACTGAACATCGCCAGTAGGTACGAATTACTGCTTGTCAATTCGACCACCGTCACCCCGGTGAAATTGTCTTGATCCGACTCGACTATCGCAGCACCAAGGCTCGCTTGAGCAAGAAGGCAAAAACTTTGATCCTACCTCGATGTTGATCCGAAAACATCCCCGAACAAACACACGAAATTCCCGGTTGCTAAGGAAAGCTCGCGAACTGCATAAAGACGACAAAGGCTGATCCGCCAGAGGTTGAACCGAGGTCCAAGTGGAAACTTCCCAACCTGTTCCATCAAATCATTCACCGAAAGGGTCGTGATCTGTTGAACCGCCAAGCCAAAGCAAAACGACGCAAGCCCAAACAAGACCGCTGAAAATGACGTATGTTATTGTGACAGTATCAGCACACTGCTCCCGCCAACCAGCCGCTTTAACAAAGCACAAAGATCAAAGACAAGGCTACTATTATGAGCAAGGACAAGGGAAGACTGATATGTCGGCTTATTTACAATTTCTCGCCTAAGAGCTTCATTCCGCTTTTCGAATGCTTTTACACAAGCCATGACTTTGAAGCCGGTCTAGTAAAACCGCATGAAGGACCGCTATGAGGTAATGAACTGACCTCTTATATCTTAATCGCATAGTAGCTCTTGATGGTCGGTTTAACTTTGCAAAGTTAAACCGACTTAAGGTGTTTTCTTCATAGCAAAATTGAGATCAACTAGCCATTAGCCCCAAGTGCCAAGTTGAATACTTGTATTAAGCTTGGGACTTGCATAATGAAACCACTAACCTGCTTCCTTTGTCATCGTAATGAAATACACCAGAAGTTGTGCAACTTAAGGACCTCCGAACCAACTGAAGCCCAAACAATGTAAGCTACCAAAGCCAAGGATGAGCTGAAACTGCCCCACCACCATGGAACAGCTGAAGGAGTGGTACAACCGAACGGTCAATCGATACCGAGAAGGCCGGTTTAGTAAAGCGGGCGGAGGAAGCCGAGGCGGTCCAAACCGTGACGGAAGAGCTGACCGGACTTAAACGCCAAGTGCATGCCATGACCTCTCGCCATCTTTGGTAAGCAAATTTATACCGACTATGCTCAGTTAATGCGTCCGCCGGTTTAACTTGAGCTGTCTAAACCTGGTGCAGGCAAACGATTGCTCATCCGGCTCGACGGCGGAAAGCTCAAGGCTTCATACACTCGATTGAGCAGCTATATACCGCGCCAGCGGTCATATGCGCCACTTCATATGACAACACGGCGCCGCCCCTGATCGTAGAGACGCTGGACCGCTGTCGGCGATTCCGGCAGCTTGAAGAGATGAAGCGATCCGCAGCCCGGCTGGCACGCCATCGCTCGACTCGCGCTAAAGCATGGATAGCGGATCTTGATCCGCCGATATAGCTAAAGGTTTTCCCAAAGGCTCAAGAGAATGGTGAAGTTTTGATAACAATGCGCTGAAACGGATTACCAAAGAGTGCGTCTGCTATGAAGTCAATCGTCAACAAGCCAACTCGAGGTTCACCGATCTTTTTATGACGCCAACAACAAGCGGGTGGAGTTTGTCATCCCGAAGTGCAGAGCCTGATTCCCTAACCGTAAGCACACTTACGCTCGACGTTGATCCGCTGAACTGATAAGTGAAGAAGCTGTCTTTCAGCCTTAACCCGGATTGACCGGTCTACCAATGACTTCCGGCTTTGGGTGATGAAGAAGAAGAAGCTGAACCGACGCCAGCGCCGCCCCTCTACTCGCGCCAACCCGTGAAGCAGCAGAATCAAGTCGGGTGATATCCAAAGCTTCAGGCATAACTCGCTGCGGAAACGCCGGCCTCAAAGGCTTTGTAATAGGATAGCAAGTGTCTTTTATTGAACAATGCCGCATAACCTCGCCTATAAACTTTTGCATGGCGGTGCTGGATCCGCTGGCTTTTGTAGTAAATCCCGCAACATATTTTTGCCTGCAATCACAAGTTCTTAAACCGCCGCGGGCGGTTTACACCTCTGCCAAAGATCAGCACACAGCTATTTTAGCTAATCCCAAGCGGAGGTCTTATAAACCATCACCGCCAAAGGAGAGTAATCTGTAGGTATAAGACCGATTTATCTGGTAAATCGTGTCGGCATGATAAGCCCCCGTTACTCCATAATGGGATGTTTAACAAGAAATCAAACCGAACAAAATCGCCAGCCAGAAAACGCACTCGACAACATAAACCGTTTAAAAATGTGTCGCTTAAGAAGGCCAATAAAAGCCAAATGATTGGTATCAAAACCACATAAAAGCAAAATCAACGAGAGAATCGCTTGCAAGAAAAAGGCTGTATCGAACCGGATCGATGGTGTTACCATGGTCGGACAGACCAAGCCCCTATACGGCGAAGCGATGGTTCAAGTCAGCCAGTGTCCCCAACTCAACTCGTGGCATGATGCCGATCAAGTGGCATTGCAATGGTTCGGGTTCACCAAAGCCCCTAAGTGATTCTATGGCCTTAGGCCGACCAAGAGGCGTGACTGGTTCAGACATGACCATGTCCCAAATGATCCGTTTTACCGCTAAGAGGCATTGCATTGGTTCGATAATGACCAAGCCCCCAAATGACAAAAGTTTCAAAACAAGGCTAAGGGTTGAACGGAGGCTTCACGACAAAGATTCCATGTACCCAAACCGAAGTTTATGCAATGATACCCCGCTTTAGCCGAGGATCCGTTTATTGCTTTTATTCAAAATATATACATTGTCTTAATATGTACATAAGCGAGCCAATGGCTTAGGTATAGTAAGGTCAAGATGAGCAATGTTCCACGGCTGTTGGTCTCTTCCTCCGACGTATGCGTGAATCCTTTTCGCTTCTAACATCAATCGATAGTAGGAACCGCTGTATAGATTCTGCTGACCACAAAAGGCCCTTCCCAAGGTGGGGATAGCTTGTGCATATCTTTCGATCTTGAATGAGCCGCAGCACCAAGTCTCCTTCCCGAAGGTTCTGGTTTTAACCCGCCGGTTGTGATACCGACGAAGATCCTGTGGTAAACCGCCGAGCCAAGCTGCTGCCATATCACGCTTTCATCCAATGATCCAGATCATCTTGCCGTCATGCCTCACTATCTCGACTCAACATAAGCTGCCACTCTGGCGTAGTCATGACGGATATCATCGGGAAGAACCGCCTCCGCCCATAGATCATAAAGAACGGCGATATCCAGTGGATCGGTTGGGAGTAGTGTTTATACTCCATATCACCGACGGTAGCTCTTCCACCCAACAACCCGGCGCCCTCTAAAGGGACCATAAGCCGGGTTTGATACCTTCAAAATTTCCTCGATTAGCTTGCTCCGCTTGACCATTGGATTGTGGGTGGCTACAAGAAACATCGCTTCGATATGCTCGCTCACAAAATTCCTTCATAGCTCCCTTGGATAAATTGGTGCCATTGTCCGTGATGATACTGTGGAAACCCAAACCGAAAATCACCCGCTTGATGAACCGAACTCGCCGTGGCTGCATCACACTTGCTAACAGTGCTCGCCGACCCACTTGGTAAATTTATCTACAGCTACCAACAGTGGGTCTTTTTGTCCTGGACCTTTTGAAAGGTCCAACCATGTCCAGCCCCAAGTCGCAAACGCCAAGTAATTGGAATCATCCTCAATTTTGGCCTGGCACATGAGCACGCTCGAGAACTTTTGGCAACCATCACATCGTCTGACTAGATCCTCCATCAAGATGGGCGGTCAACCAATAGAAACCATGGCGGAATGCCTTGGCCACTGTGGATTTTGAACCGCGCAGACCACAATCCCTTCATGAATCTCTCGCAATATCTCACAGCCTCTTCAGGGACACACAACGCTGAACGCCTCGACACAATCGCGACGGTGCAACTCGCCATTAACAATGGTCATAGACTTAGACCGCCGAACTATCTCGCCGGGCCAACGCCTCATCCTCCGTAATTCGCCCCGTTCATGTATGCCAAATAAGGAGCGCCCAACCGAATGATATGCAAGGCCGCCACCAGTTGAGCCTCCGGATCGTGGATAGCCAAATCAATCTCATCAGAAGCTTGATCGACGGTTTGTGCAGCACATCAAGGAAAACGCTATGGACCGTTTACGCTGGAACCCAGCCGCTCAAAGCATCACCGCTTGCTCTTCCGACGATCCACATGGTCTACCCGATACCTTTAAAATGTCCTGCCACAACATCCACTTCCCGACGACACGCAGCCATGAGCGGATCTTTGAGTCCTGCGCCGGATACTTGCCGGGCCACCAAGTCCGAAGTCACCAAAGATTTAACCCTGCCAGATTCATTTCTTGGCCATCCGGAGACCATGGAGCAAGGCTTCATACTCAGCTGCATTGTTAGTACAAGGGAACATTAGGCGGAGAACATAACAGAACTTGTCACCGTGGGGGAAGTTAATACGACTCAAGCTTTCGAGCCTTCCAATTGCTCGACCCATCAAAATGGATGGTCCAATAGGTGTGATCCGCTTCTTCCGTGCGCTGCAGCCCGCCCAATCATTAATGAAATCCACAAGTGCTCGAGACTTTACGGGTCGTCGGGCACATACTTTAAACCGTGAGGCCCAAGTTCTATAGCCCACTTAGCAATCCGCCAGCCGCTTCCCGGTTCAAGATGATATCGCTTAAGGGAGCCGAAATGACCACCGTGATGGGGTGCCCTGGAAATATTGCTTCATTTCCGCTTGCCATAAAACACCATATACCAACTTCTCGCCAATGTGGATACCTTTGTTTTGATTCGATGAGAACCTCGCTGATATAGTAAATCGTCACTGAACCGGATACTCCTTCCCCGCCTCCTTGCGCTTCCACCACAATGGCTACACTCACCGCTCGCATTAGCAGCAACATATAACAGAGCTCCTCGTCAATAGGGGCAGCAAGAACAGCGGGTTGGCTCTGCCGCTTAGATCCTCCAAGGCTTCATCAGCAGCTGAGCTCCAAACGAATTGATCCGCCTTCTTCAAAGATCTCGTATAAAGGGATAGCCTCTCCGAGGCGATCGATAAACCGCTTAGCGCAGTAATCCGCCTGCCAAACGCTGAACATCATTGATGCACTTTGGCTTAGCTAAGGAAGTAATAGCTGTAATCTTCCGGATTAGCTTCAATCTCCGTGGCTGACACGAAAACCCAACAACTTGCTCGCTGAACACCAAAGACGACTTCTGGCCGGGTTGAGCATCATCTTGTACACCCGCAAGTTGTCAAAGGTTTCCTTTAAATCTCAATCAATGTCTCCTTCTGCCTTGATTTCACCAATATATCATCCACATAGGCGCAGTACATTACGGCCGATCTGCTTATGCAAACAATTCTGACGTTAACGCCGATAAGTTGCTTGGGCAATCTTGAGCCCAAAAGGCATGGACACATAGCGTAAGGCTCCAAAAGGGGTGATAAACGCAGTCTTCTCCTGGTCTTTAACCGCCATCTTAACTGATGATAACCAGAATATGCATCCGTAAAGCTCAAACGCCACAACCCGCCAAGGCCAATGATCCGGTCAATGCGGGAGGGCAAAGGATCCGCCGGACAAGCTTTGTTGAGATCTGTGTAATCCACGACACGCGCCAAGTGCCATTTTTCTTAAGGACCAACACCGGATTAGCGAGCCACTGGGTGAAAGACTTCAACGATAAACCCTGCCGCCAAAAGTCTAGCGACTTCTTCTCCGGCGGCTTTGCGCCTTTCCTCGTTAAACCGCGAAGAAACTGTTTTACCGGTTTGTATTTCGGGTCCATTAAGAGTGTGCTCACGAAGTTCCTCGGTACACCCGCATGTCGGTTTCCATGCAAAAATGTCCCGATTCTCACGGATGAACTCGGCGAGCGCGCTTCCTATTTAGGATCCAGGTTGGCACCGATGGTGAACTGCTTGATGACTCGCCGGCACAAAATCAACAAGCTTCGCCTCACCACCGATTTGAACTTCAAGTCCGGATCATGTTCTCAGTTGGCTTCTTCAAAGGGGTCATATCCGCCGGATCAACATTATCCTTATAATACTTTAACTCCTCCGTGGCACAAACCGACTCACGAAGTCGCATCACCTTCCTCGCACTCAGAGCGATCCGCGGCTCCCATGAACCGTTATTGTTCCTTTGTGACCCGCATTTTCAGTTGTAGGTAAACATAACAGGCCGCTGCCATGAACTTAGTGATAAGCCGCCACCAAAGAGGGCGTGGTAAGGGCTTTGAATTTTCACCACCTCAAATGTCAACGCTTCGCTCGAGTCATGCTCGCTCCAAAGGTTACCTGTAACTATTTTACCGAATCGGTATGCCGACTTACTGTGCACCACGCGTGAAACATCAGATCGGACGGCCTGAGATGCCTATCTAACCCCATCCGCCGGAAAGTTTCAGAGTATAAGATGTTAATACTGCTTCCTCCATCCATAAGAACCTTGGTAAACTTGACTACCGCCACCGGGTGCCACCACCAGGCTAACTCACCCGGATTGTAAACACGGGAGGATGGTCCTCGCCCACACAATCGGCCGCTCGGACCAGCGCAGTAATGCGGGCCAGCCCGGTTCAACAACACCGACCGCCTGCCGTTCAAGTTTCCGGTCTCGCCGGTCTAAGCTGGTGGTAAAGACGTGGTACCGTCCGCCATTCAATTGCTTTTGGATTGCTCGATAACCCGACCGCTGCTGTTGTTGATTGTAGCCCCTTGGTTCTCGACTGCTCGACATTTCATTATTCTGATTGCCTTGCCCGCCCGGATTATCACCAACCTCGGCCGGAATTTCTCCGCCAGAATCGGAGCGGACTTCGAACCGCCGACCTTGATCATACCGAAAGAGTTGGAGTTCTTAAACTCCCCGTGATAATATAACAGTCTTTCCAAAGGTGGTTCGCCGTGCCTCCTTCGTTCCGCTTTGGACAAGGTTGATTTAATACGGTTCAATCGATCCGGATTGTGACCACCCCTGCTTGATCGCTTACCCCGCGCCACTGACCTTGTCCTGTGGTTGGTGTTGGCCACAAAGCCCATGTTGCCGCTTCGCTTTACTTTGTGCCCTCCATTGCCTGCCGATCGATGCTGCCTGGCTCCGAATTGCCGCTCTATTTTCCCTTCCCGCTTCATCATTCTCCGATTCAGATCCTTGGTACTATCGTAATCAGCGATTTTACCAAAACACCCATTAAAGTGCCCATATCATGACAAAACGCTTCATGCGACTCCAGCTTCAGCTTCAACGGCTCGAACCGCAATTGGCTTCCAAGGTCATGATCGCGAACCAAGGTTGATCCGGTCTCAAGAATGTAAACTTCCGAGACACGGCGCACCCAATGGGTTGTAGATTCTCCGTCCGCTCGACGCAAGTCGCCAGATCCACCACCGACATGGGCTGTTTACAGTGTCCTTGAAATTTTGATGAACTGGTTCTCAATCGCGCCCACGAGCTGATAGAGTCGGGCGGCAAGTTTTTCAACCAGGTCCGGCAAGATTTTCCAAAGATCATTGTGAAGTACTTTGCACATGTCGCTTCATCCACATCTAGCATCTCCATGGCCATCTCGTAGCTTTCTATCCATGCCTCCGGAGCCAAGCCGGCAAGATAGTTGGGCACCTTGCGGCCCCTGAAACTTTGGGCAAGCGACGCTGGCGAAAGTGGACGCGCAAGGCACCCCAAAGAGCCAGACGTGACCCCTCGGTTCAAGATGGTTGGTCGAACCGCGCGGGCGGATGATCCTCCGCTGTGCTGCTAATCCGCCTCCCTACGCGTTCTCGGGCGCGTCCACTACTACTTGAGCATCCTCAAAGCCGCCGCTGGATTGTTGCCGCGGGCGGTCCATCGCTGCGCATTGCTCGACACGGCCGGTTCATCGACGCTGCCGGCATTGCAATCCGACTGGGCGGGGTGGAATGGATCCTCTCGATCAGACGAGTACGCTTTGCCGAGCCAAGGCCGCCCCGAGGAGCTTGACCCGGCGTGTCTCCACCGCCGTGGTGAATCGCTCAATTGGGATTGCTCTAACCGCCGCAGCCGCCACGAGGTTATCCATCGGGTTGAGTAATGACCCGAGGTGTTCGAGACGGTCTGCGCGCCGTATGATGGCGAGGTAGATCTATCATCCGGGCTGAACTGTGCGCCGCCCCAGGCTTCCGCCGGTTTACCAATGGCGGCGGATTATCGTCTCGCCCGGGTATTGAAAAGCTCCTTCCTCAAAAACGGAAGGTAAACGGACTCCATTTCCTTTTCATGACTTCGTGCCGCCCGTCCACTCGAGCCTATAAGTTCGCGATCCAAAGCGCCTGCCTGCTGCCATCCTTTCGTCTGCTGCTGCTAAGTCCGCTTTAGCATTGGTGATCTGTCCTCACCTTTGCAATCTCCGCTAGAAAGTCCCGATCCGGCGGATTAGCCTCCGCCAGAGCACAGCTAACGCGCCGAAAAGCTCGACAAAACTTGAGCCGGCGGGCGACAGGCCTCCTTCCCGGCTGCTATCATTGTTGAACCGGGCGACCAGAGGCGCCGCGTCAAGAGTGAAGCGCCCTGCCGCCATGAAGACCCGACCCGTTGGGTAGATCAAGGGGTCCGAATGCTCACCGCCGGAACAGCCCCCGATCCGCCATCCCGCAGCTGGTATAAAGACTCGCTTCGCCGACGACTGCCGCCAGTAGTAAACGATTTGTTTCACTACCAGATGCTGATCCGCCAGAATCCTCCGTGGACGACTCCCACGAAACATGCTTGACCGCCGGTTTGGCTAGGGCAGGACTCTTTCTTCGCTCACTGAGCCGCTCCTCGACGAGGGCGGTGCCGATGTCCGCCCAGCCCCGACTCGCCAATCTTGCCGATGAACACGTATACCGCCAAAGGGGACCCGTATCCATACTCCACCGAGCTGGCCTCGGGCCCCAAATCCGATCGCCGATAGAGTTTGCCGACGACTTTTTAGTCATCCGCCCATCTGATAGCCTTCGAGTCCCTTCAACTTGCCCTCTAAGATCATCAAACCATCGCGGCGATAGCCCCACGGTGGGCGCCAACCGTCGTGGAATTGTCACGGCAGATGTCCTCATGAAAGGACTTAGTCGCAGGGCCATCGATGACGGTTACCTAGAGGGGTTAATGCGACACAAGACACGGGAATTATATCGTTCGCCCCTTCGATGAAGGTAAAAACCTACGCCCGGCCAGGTGTGATTGATATGATTCGCCACTAGGAGCAATAGCTTTGCTTTGGCCTCGAATCTCTGTCCTCAACTCCGCCACCGGTCGCCCTTATATACACGGGTTAACGCCTCGTCAAGCTTATTAATCCCAATCCGCTTACAAGAGTCCGTTTGGTCTCTCCTTTCTGTCTTACAATACAAGTTACGTGATTAGGGCGGTTTACATATATGGATCTTTAATTCCTTCGGCCCCAGCTCCATATGGGCTCGATCACGCACGAGGGTAAACCGACTCGGGCGTGTTCACACTCAGAGTTGTATCCTCAACAACGGTACCGCGTCAAGCGACTTTTCGTGGCTCCTCGCCCTTCTTTCAGCTCCTCGCAACATGCATCATGCCTCGTGGGGGCGCGAACTTATGCTGTCATGCTAGGAAAATAGTTATGGGATGCAATATTTGCTTTAAATTTTTGAGATTTGCGCTTTTCCTTCCTACTTGCTTATGTTCTACGCTTTAGAGCCCCGCCTCCGTGATACCTCAGTTGCTGCGAGTTCCCGACCGAAACCAGGACGGGACCAAGGAGGAGGGGCTACGTGATTGTTAGGCTCCTCGAGTCACGATGCTCAGAGTCCCCTCGACGCACAAATCACCAATTAGGGGAGGTGAGATGTATGGGTGAATTTACCATTCTACGGCCAGTAGAGCCTGGCCTCCACAGAGATACCTCAACCGCCGAAGCCTTCTCTCGAACTAAGGGGTGAGGGCTACGTGACGCGTTAGGCTCCCCGAGTCACGATGCTCGGAGTCCCTTGACGCTTAAACTGCCTTCAGACCTGGCTCTACTGGGAGAGGCGGCGACTGAACCAGGCCCGAGGGGCTGGGTCAGTGCCGCAAGCCCTGGCATGACCAAAGTGTAGCTCCTCGAGCCCAGCCTCGCCTGCAGCGCACTTGGGAGGCGCACGATGAGGCCGCACATTGAGCCTCGGCCCCCGAGGCTGATGCGGCCGGGGCCACCTCGCTTGTTTATCACCTGGTAGGTAACGGGCATAGCCGCCTCGAAGTCATCAGCCGCCATGAGCATGGTGCTTCCACCGTGTGTGTGAGGGGCTCCTATCCGGAGGAGCCCTCATGGCGCAGGTACAGCCCCGCCTCGACTGCGTGGTTGGCACAGGGGCTCGACGAGGTATCTGGCACCCGTGAGCCAGCGCGGACTCACGGGCTCCTACTCAAGCGTGGTTGCACTGCACTGGGCCTTAACTTGTGATGTGTTCCTCGCAAATTTGGTTAGATGTCGACGCCTGACGCCCTCGTCCCGCCCCAAGCGGGCTCAGCCTGTCAGCCGGTATGCTGTGTCGCGATGCCGTGGACAAGGCCGAGGGTGAGGGCGAGAGCCAGAGAGCCCATGAGTCGCGATGCTCAGTACCCCTTTAACGTGCAAGCGCCGACATGAAGGAAGAGGGCTGCCATGGACGGCACCAAATAACAATCATGATGGGTCAAACGCACAACCCGGATAAGCGCGAGGGATACATGCCACTGGTCTCTGCCCCGGTGGTTTGGGATGATGGCTTGAGGCGCCTCTAATAAAGTAAACTTGAAACATGAATCAAAAGGATACACGCCGCAGGATTTGACCCATGTGGCTCGAATGATGCAGCCTCTGGGGCGCCCCACCGAAATGAAAAACTCAAGGATGTCACCGACAATGTTGAAGTCCGGGATGTCAAGTAGCGGACGGCATGGCCATGGAAGCGATCTTCACGAGCCCCTAGGCTCAGAGGAGCCTCTCGAGGCCTCGGAGGCGCCGGGCGCCTCTCGGGCCATTCTCCATCTCCGCCAGATCGCGAACGCCCGCCACTTGAGCCTACAAGATGTGGGGGTGGACCATCACAGCCAGCCTCACGCGTGAGGGCCGAGGCTCCCAGGCGAGGCTCCTGCTTGAGCCTCGTGTGTCGATGCAGACGCTGCAGCCCACCATCCGCCTGGATGGGGAGCCTACTGCGGGTGCCACTGCCACTCATGACTCTTGACTCGCAGCCTCCTCGAATGATCTTGCCGACGAACTCCTCGAGGGTTTGGCCTCCTTGCCTCGCCTCCTTCCCGAGGGAAACGTGCTTTGAAACACGCCCAAGTGGTGCCCGGAGCGCCTCGTGATCTTAGCAAAGCTGGCCCTCCAGAGAGAGCCCTGAGCCTGCCTCGAGGAGGCGCCATGCTTCCTATGCTATGTAATGGTGAGAGTGCCTCAACAAGCGCGACTTGATCGCTCGGGTCGAGGGTCGCCCCAGGCGATGTCTTCTTTCTTAGGAGCAGCTCGGGAGCCTTCCGCCTCGTGATCTCTGGTTCAAATTGACGCAGCTTGAAAAGCACGCCTGTGGAACACACTCTCTCTTCACAAGGCACCGTGATGACTCCAACGCTCTCGCATCTTGAGGGACATTGTAGCCGTGATGAGTTACGCCATGAATTTGGCTTGAGCTGGGTACCCGAGGATGGCATTGTATGAAAGGCGTAATGTGGGCGACATCGGAGTCAATGAGCTTTGCTATGGAAGTTGTCGCATACCAAGGTGATGACAGGAGGCTGACCTGCCCTATCTGAACCGTGGAGCCATCTGGACTCTAGAGAAAGGTTTGGTTGGCTGAAGCTGATTGTATGGCACTTGGAGATTGTTGAATGTCTCGACGGATAGGACATTGAGCCCTGCTCCACCATTGATGAGGGTCCTGGGACTTGCACGCTGGTGGATGATTGGGGAAAAAGCATAGGGAGGACTCACGGTCAGTCATTTCACTTGAGCTGATCCGCACTGAGCTCAACGCGGATAACTAACTGACCACCTCGAGAGGGCGCGTGGCTTCGAGCCTCGGGAGGACCGCATTCACTTCAAGGGCAAACTGCTTGAAGATGCATTGAGAGGTCAGCTTAGCTCCGCCTGTGATGCAAGCGATTGCGCTGCTGGTTCGGAAGCCTTCAGCCCTTCGTCCCCGAATGATGGTCTTCATTTCTCCTTGGCTGCGGTGGCAGAGGAGGGAGAATGCTGTCTTTGTGGGCGGATCCCTCTGAGGCTGTTCCCTCCAGCCTCCCTCACAAGGCGGGTCCCTCCCAACCTCGCGAGGCTGATCCTCGCCACGGGTCCTCGGCGAGGCCTGGCCACGCCACCCTGGCGAGGGCCACGGCCTTCCCAACGTCCTCGGTTTTTCTTCTCCTCCTCCTCGTCAGGCCTCGACATCAAGGGCTCAAGGCCCACCTGATTCACTTTCTCGCACGGCTCCCTGGAAAGCTGGTATCTGGCTGGTGTTGTGGGTGTGGAGGTCGGTACACGCAGCACTGCTGCCCTTGAAGACTCAGCCATCCCCGCCACAGTGTCTGGTTCGTTGCGGCTGAGCACGGCAGCCCCTATGCTTCACGCGCCCTGACTTTGGGTTCTTCCTTCGGGTCGGCAGCCGCAGCTCGAGGAGGAAAGGCGCTTCCTCAAACCTGCGACTTGGGTCGCCAAGTTGAATGAACCTGTGGATGTGCACAGGTTCTTCATGCATCGCCAGCCTCCTTCATCTTGATGTCACGCGACACCGGCTCTGAGAAGGCTGGAGATGATGGCTTCCTTGCTACCTTTGGGAATCTTGAGGCGCATGCTGGTGAAGCGCTGGATATACTTCTGCAGGGTCTCTCCTGGTGCTGCTGTTTGATGCGGCGATATCGCCACGGCAGGAGGCCGGTCACGAGTGCCTGGAAGTTGGCGACGAAGCGGGTGCGCGATCTCGCCCCAGAGGAGATCGTGCCAGAGCCAAGTTCAGGGAGCCAAAAGTGGGCACTGGCCCCTGAGCGCCATGGGAAACCACAGTTCGCCATGACCTTCTGGCCCCCGGGCAGGGCTTCATGCCCAGCTTGTAGAGCTGGAGGAACTCCGCAGGTCGGCCGTGGTCGCTGTGAGCGCAGGAGGCAGGTCTGGCTTGAACTTCTGCCGGGCCATGCAACGCTGCATAGCTCGGTGGTGAAGGCGCTGCAGCCTCTGCAGTACACGCCGGAGGCCTTGGTGACGGAGGCTTGATCTGCGGGTCCTCGGTAATCGCCACTGGGAGCAGCAATGTTCTGGCGTGGCCGGAGCAGGAGCGCGGTCGTGGACGGGTCGGGTGCCGGAGCACTCTGGCAGCTTCTTGGGGGCGAGGGACCTCTTGGCAGCTCGCTTCTTGTCAGGCTGGTGCCGGACGGAGTTGGTTTCACCCAGGCCACGACCTGGGGGCCAAGGCGCCTTGAGGAGGAGGCGGCCGAGGCGCCGGAGTTTCATCACTTCACCAAGGCGGGCGCGGTGCAGGAGAAGGACGGCGCTGGGGAGCCTCCACAGGTGCCACGAAGCTCGGCGACGCTGTCGAGCCACTTCCACGTAGACGCTGCCGACGGGCTGTAGCGCATGAGCGCGGCTCGAGGCTTCTGCGGTGCTGATGCGAGCTGCTGGGACGGCGAACCAGCTGGGCGAAGCGAGGAGTAGCGGTGGGCTGCCTCGCCTGTGGATGGATGCCGGGACGCTGCCGCTGTTCGTTTCACTGGCCGGTTATGCATTGATGTAAGTGCGTATGGGGAACGGCGGCGGCGGCCGACTGGGGCCGTGGCCGGGCGACGCGAGTAGCGAGAGCGTCTGCTGGCCGGCCGGGGCCTGACGAAGGCTGGATTATGGATGCGAGGGGCGATTAAGAACAGGGCGGCGGAAGGCGGATTCCTGCACCCTACCAGCGCGCTAAATGTCGGATTTCGGTTCCGCACCTTCTAGGTTCAACTCGGGGTGCAACGCGAGATCTCACCTCCAACTCACTTCCACACCTCGTCGCCTCGCAAGGATCTAAACTACACAAAGAGCAACACAAGGGACACAAGGTTTATATCGTTAGCGCCCACCATTGTGGTGTAATACTTACCCAAAGGTGTGTGGTGTGGTGGATTGCCTCTCGGGGTGATGATGAGTAAGACAAGGAAGAACAGCCTCGCCAAGGTCCTGCTCTGGCCGGTGCAACGAATCGCTAGGGAGTTCAAACAGCTTTCTCTCTCTGCTCGATTCAAGATGCCTCTAGATCGATCGATCTCTCTCTACCCTGTGGGTGGCTAGTCCTATTTATAGGCAGAGGCCCCGGCCTCTTCCCAAATATTGAGGGAAGGGCGCCAACAATTGGCCATTTCAAGGGGGAACATCTAGTACACTTATCTCGACTAAAGTCGGTCCTCGACCGCCAAAGGCTGGACGATGACGCCGCTTGGGCTCCACGATGACCTCCTTCCTGCCAAGTGTTGGTTGGAGGAGTCCCAGACTAGGGGTGTGTCCGGACAGCTGCACTCCAAGATTATGAAGATACAAGATTGAAGACTTCGCCCCGTGTCCTGATGGGACTTTCCTTGGCGTGGAAGGCAAGCTTGGCGACACGGATATGTAGATCTCCTACCATTGTAACCGACTCTGGTAACCCTAACCTATTCGGTGTCTATATAAACCGGAGAGTTTTAGTCCAGAGGACGTAACAACAATCGCATTATAGGCTAGCTTCTAGGTTTAACCTCCTTGATCTCGTGGTAGATCTACTCTTGTACTACCCATATCATCAATATTAATCAAGCAGGAGTAGGGTATTACCTCCATCGAGAGGGCCCAACTGGGTAAAACATCGTGTCCCTTGTCTCCGTTACCATCCGCCAGACGACATACCGGGACCCCTACCCGAGATCCGCCGGTTTTGACACCGACATTTCGCTTTCATTGAGAGTTCCTCCGTGTCGCTACCGATAGGTCTGATGGCTCCTTCGATCATCAATAACGACGCTGTCCAGTGGTGAGACTTTTCTCCCGACAGATCTTCAGATTCGGGCGGTTTTGCATCGCGGCCAATTCGCTGGCCATCCGGAGCAGATCGAAGCTACGCCCGCCATCAGTCAGACGGAAGTTTGAACTATACGACCGATATCCGCGAGACTTGATCTTCGACGGATTCGAGCCGCAGCCAAGCGTGCCGCGACTCGCCTCGATGGGCATGATCTAGCCCGCAGCCGTAACAAAGACTCGAGGTCCGCACCAGATCCGCCCGATCCTTAATCTGGAGCCGGATTCCCGATCGAGGACGAGTGGTTGGACACCGCCGGGGCTACGATCTCTACGGATTGAGCCAACTCTATCCCTGTCCTTATGAAGACCTTGACTCTAGGGTGCCGGACTCTCTCCGGATCTAACCTCCGCTACTCTCTACCAATCGAATCCGATTATGCCTGCTATGGAGTTCACCGCCATGACATCTTTCAAAGACTCGCCTTTGGCGACATCCTGAATTCACTAAAGTCTCTCTTTTATCCAGAGAGCCCTGGCCGACTACGGTCAGAAGGTTGGGAAACGGACAACGAAGAAATTCAACGCCCACCCACCACCCACTTTCAGAGCCACCGCCGAAAGCTTACACGACGGCTCGATTGATTTCAAAGACATCGACGGTATGGACGACGTATGTAGGAGATAACAATGAACCAGCACCTATAGGATGCTGGACAACCACCTCATCTCATGATGTATACATGGTGGATACACCTAAAGGAAATGAAGACGAGGAACAACGGACGCCACGAACGATAAATCCTCAAAAGCAGTCAAAACAGCAACGAACGCCAACCAAGTCCCGCCTCAACACAGACCCAGCCATAGAGCAGGGCGAACCGGGGACGACGAACACGCTATCGAGCAATCGTCTCAACAAGACAACTTGATAAACAATCTGCCCCCTGAAGACAACAGTCCGGACGATCTCACGCCGGACCAACTATTGGAGCAAAATGACCTCCAAAAGGCTCGCCGCCATCGCGCTTAGCCTCTAAAAAGAAGCGAAGCTCAAAACAGCGGAAGATGCACTCAGATCGATGGAGCAAAGTATTCAAGACAGCAGACAGTACGACGACAACCAACAAAGAGCTACCCAAAAGAAAGCTACGTCCGACTCGACGAGGAGGCCTTAGAGCCCCACAATTAAAAAGTAAGAAGGTTACCCGTTGGATGGACGACCCACGGCAAAAAGAGAGCGCTAATGGCGCCAAGACACAAGCCAATATGCGATCCGCATAAGGATTCACATCAAAAGGATGGCCTAGTTAGGTCCATCTATGGGCCAAGAAAGCAGTGCTCACAAAGCAATGCAACACGCCAAAATTCAAGATCACGGCACACCCAAATATAGGGCGCCACACACCCCTATGTTTCACCAATGAGGTGCTGGATCATGAATTTCAGCGGATTCAAACCCGTAAACATAGAGGCATACGACGGAACAATGCACTCGAGTCTGGATTGAGGATTACATCCTCCACATACACATGGCTAGAGGAGATGATCTCCACGCCATAAAAATACTTACCCTTAAACTCAAAGGGCCAGCTCGGCATTGGCTTAAAAGCCTCCCCGAAAATACCATTGGAAGCTAGGAAGAGCTCGAGGATGCATTTCGGCAAATTCAAGGGACTTATGTCCCCTCCGGATGCGCACGATCTAAGTCACATAACTCAACAGCCCGAGAGTCAGCCCGAAATTCGGAACAGGTTCCTTACTAAAAGAACCAAATAGTCGATCGTCTTGGATGCCAAGCCTTAGCAGCTTTCAAACACAACGTCCGAGACTAATGGCTCGCCAGACACCTCGCCAAGAAAAGCCAAGAACAATGGCCGATTAATAAGTTCTCATGACCCGCTTATGCTGGAGAGGATAGCTGGCTAGCAAGATGCAGCACCAGCGACCCAAGTACATCCAAATCAGGGATGGAAATGGAAACCACGGTGCAACAAGGACCAACGCCGGATTAAAAGGAACAGTCCAAAGAGCATGGCACAACGCCGATTCAAAAGCTCACGCGTAACAACAAAAACTGCCCTTAAGGACAATAGCGATGAGCTATCCAACTTCAACAAAATCTTGGACAAGATATGTCAAACCACAAGATTCCTGAAGCCCGCAAACCACACCCACGTAAATTGTTGTCTTCAAACAGTCCGCAGACTCAACGCCGAACACAAGGGGCTCGACACACCAAGTGAAGATGATGACGAGCACCACAAGCACAGCCCCGGAAAACAAAAGAATTTCCCACAAGAGGTTAAAACAGTAAACTCACTTCACGTGATCAAAGGGAAAAATAGAGCGGCGCCCACTAAAAGGCACGCCGCACACTGGTTATCAAAACCAATCACCTTCGACCATCAGGACTATTCCGAAAATATCCGGAACACAGGATGGACTGCCTTGATATTGGATCCTATAATCGACGGATTCCAATTTACACAAGTCCTCATGGATGGCGGCAGTGACATAAACCTGATATATCAGGACACAATCCGCAGGATGGGGATAAACCCAACCAAAATTCGCCGCAGCAACACCTCCTTTAAAGGAGTAATGCCATGCCCATATGCCCATTGTAATGGGCTCCATACCGCTAGAAGTTGTGTTCGTTCATCCGACAACTTCCGTCGCGAAAGGTTAATCTTCCATGTCGCCTGCTTAAAAGTAGCCATCAAGCACTATTGGGACGCCAAGCTTACCGCTTTAACGCAATACCGCATTATGCATCTCTAACACTTAAAATGCCCGTCCACGCGGGCATCATCTCGTTAAGAGGAAGTATTATGTTACTCTAGCACGGAAGAATGTGAGACCGCCTCGACAGCCCCACACCTATCCGCACCGCTAGTCAAAGAAACTGACTAGGTTCATTCAAACCCCTGACACGGCTAGACGAGTCCGTGCCTACTAGCGCATACCTCATACAAGGGCTGCATGCATGTACAACAAGAGACAATAAAGCTCAAATTTTCTTCACCTCTTCAAATCAGACTGCTTATTTAATGTAAAGTACATTTTCAGACGGTCTTTTTTTTTTCAAACTAAGTTCTCTCTTTACAGATGAACAATGTGTTACACCCGGCCCAGATACGCACAAACGGAGACACATACACGACGCGGTAGTAGGGACCCGCTGTAAGGATTCTTTTCAGATTAAGACCTCGCAGAAACCTTTTTTACTGCCTCTTGTTGATATACATCCCCGGTTCCTTACTATAACCGAGGAGGAGGTCATGCGCTTTGGCATTGGCCGCACTAGAATTTTTGCACGCACTGACACTGGGGCTTAGGCATTATTCTGCCCATTTTCATAAAAGACCGAATACCTTAGGGAGTATTCGCCCTCGAGTTAGGGCCTTATATGCATCAGCTCCGAATCATGTCTTTGGTCAAATGTTGGGTTGCCCGCCTCGTATTTTGCTGCCTTACGCCCGCTTTCACGCTAACGCGCACCAGGAGAACTACTACGATTGTGCCTTGCTCGACCGGGCGAGCACCTCGTAAGAGAAAGCCAAAACTGACCGTCATGATATAGCGAGACTGGTCAACCACTGATGACTCACTGGAATGTTTAGGATTCCTCCGATTAACGAAGGACTGGTTTTCGCCAGCACATACGCACTCGAATTCGAGAGTGCGGTGTTCTGTGGGCTATATAGTAGCCCCACCTCGAACTCCCATGGCTAAGTGAAAGTGATTAAGCATTATAGTCCCGTTGTTCGTTTGTTACGCTATCACCTCCTTAACAGGACTAAGACGTTGATTAAGTGTGAAAAGCGCTTTTGTAAACACCCCAAGACTATGTGCGTGGGGCAAGCCAAGGACTACCATCTTTTAGGTTATATATACATATACATAAACGGTCGACAGGAGAAGTTTACTACTTGAACGCACAAGTATAAAAATCTCTTATATTATATTGAAACATTGTTTTCACAAATCATACATGTCATTTAAACATAATATCCTTCGAAAGCATCGCGCTCTATTAAACGAGCGCCGGCAGACTTCTTCAAAGTAGTGCTCAGCAGTACTGGCTTCGTCCGAATCTTGGGATGCAACGTCAGTGGCCTTCATCTTCCCCAAGATGTCTTGACACGGGCCAGAGCCATCCGCGCCCTCAATACACGCCGATCGCTTCATTAAGCCGATACGCTGTACCGCACTAAGGAACTGCTGCACTAAACCAAAATAGCTCTTCGGGTCGGGTCCGCCTGCCACAAATGAGTCAAGACATGCTTCATGGCAACCGACAATCGATTCAGCTCGCCCATTCGACCAACCGATCGATCAGCGGCAGAGGACGCCCAGACTATGGAATTGCACTAATATAGCTCTTCCTTCGTGCCCTTCCGCCCCGAAGTTCTCAATCAGGTTCGCAAGGTTTCGCCGCCAAGTCCAGATAAGCATCCTTCAACTCCACAACTTCTCCAACTGAGCATACTTTGATCCAGATATTCCTCCAGAAAGTAAACGGTTTTCCACCGCAATTGCCCCGCCCGACTCAGCTCCTCTTGGCAGCTCTCAAAGCCGACCGGGCATTCTTGATTCGCGGCGGCCTTCTTCAGCCTTCTTGTTCCGCTTTGACGCCCTTTTTCAAGAACCTCAGCGGCCGGTAGTATCCTTCAATTTTATGGACATTCCGCCATTTCTCTTGTTCAAAGAAGGAGCAGCCTGCTCGCTTTAGCTTTTCGCCGCTTTTAAAGCGGCCGACATTATTTCTGGTTTGTTTTTCGCCGGGCGAAGTTCCGCCTGCAGCTCCTCCACAAGAGCGCACCATCTGCATTAAGCATACAAATAGTGAGACATGGGTGTCAAGCACCTCACCAGTGTCCGTGATAGAAGTCGATACCGTGTGACTCACAAACCGCTTATTGACCAGCGATGTCCGTGATCCGCCTCGCTGTTGTCGCTTAGCTCGGAGATATTCATCACCCGGCTGGCCACCAGACGCCCGCCACCTGTTTAGGAGCGGCGATATGTTATAATCTAAGATTTGATCTCGCACGCTGTCAATTTGACAACATACCGAGTCTCAGGGCTACTATCTATACAGGGCGATTCTATATGCATAACTGTCAAGGTGCATCATTTTACGCATTTCAACCCCCCGCAAGAAGCTTCGACGGTTTCATGTAATCCGCCTCGCTGGAGGCAATTTTTCAATCACTGCACTCCATTAGAGCACGGTGGTCTTCGAGATAGCCGCCGCCCGAAAGCAGATCCTTCAGCCTCCGACCACACACCACTTGGCGCTGACCTTCCGCCCCGCGGACTTGGGGAATCCTCCGCAACGACACCTCCGGCCGTCCCGCCTACATGAGGGTGCGACAGGTGGAGGCGTTGCTTCTCCATCATCTCCGAAGAAGATCCTCAAGACGAAGCTCACGAGAAGGGCTGAGGTCCGAAATACAAGGTACAATTTCGTTATCTTCATAAATAAATACAGGATGTTCCTTATTTACAAGACCCTTCTTTTTACTTACGGCTCATTGGAGGGCTGATCCCTTGGGGAAATAGTGCGGCGGGTTACTTCTCAGCCGGACTCTCTCGACGAAGATTCTTTCCTCTTTGAGGCCTTGACCTCCGGATCTTCCCAAGCGTCCACTTTCCTCAAGGATGGGACCTTTAATCCTCCTTCCTGGCTAGCCTCCTTCAGAGGCAGCTTGCTTCCCCGCCCCCCTTCGCCTTCTTCAAAAGGCGTGACCTTCAACATCCTGGTCAAGATGGGATCCGCGTGGTCTCCGGAGGGAGCCGGACACCTTATCAACTTTGCCTTGGCTATCCACTCCTGCTCAAGAAACGGCTCTTTAAAGGGCGATATATATGATAAATAAATGAACAGCTTGTCCGTTACATGACTACTTACTTGAGCATCCGGGCGACAGCAGTTAGTCCCAAGGCCCTCACTCAGTCCGGACACTTATCTTGTGATCCAAGAACAGTTTATACATCTCCACGCAAGGCCGTGCCCATAAAATTTTGAGAGCTCGTGGTCCCTCCGGATTAAATTCCCACAGCGGAGGGGGCGACGCTTGTAGGGCGTATACGCCGGATCACCATAACTCACGCCATTGCAATCAGATTGATCTCTTTCTTGGAGGTCTCAATATGGCCCCAGAGCAAGGGAACGCCCTGGACGGCCCCGCCGAGCCCCTTGTTGACCCATGACGCCACCGCTGTGGTGGACCTGAGCGGAAGGCGTGAGCGCCACCCATTTGGTGCCCCCGAGCGTGATATAAACCACCCCTGCTGCCACAAACCAAGCTCCTCTTGAAAAGAGCCTCGGCCACGGAGCATCAAGACATTTGCTTATGACCGCCCTCCGACTCGCTTGCTGCCCTCGATCATCTTTGGCTCCACCTTGAAGGTCTTGAGCCACAATCCAAAGTGGGGGTAATATGGAGGAAGGCCTCACATATGACAAACGAATTACGAGATATGGAGGATGGACTTGATTCAAGTCATGGAAATCAAGCCCATAATAAAACATGAGCCCCTCGCACAAAGGGATCCGCCGGAAGCCTAAACCTCAAGGAAGTGAGACACGAACACCACGCTCTCGCGGGCTCAGAGTGGGAATGACCTGCCCCGAGCAGCAGCCTATGCGAGATCTCACCGTTAGATACCGGCGCCTCGCAGCTTTAGCACATCTTCTTCAGAACGGAGGAAGACATCCATCGGTCGTGTTGGTCGAGCCGACATCGTCAAGGTCCAAGCGCCTAAATCTGAAGCTTTGGGTGTTGAACTCGGCGAGGCTAACTCGATGGAGGGTGTAAAAAGAAGAGGGCCTTGGTCTCATTATAAAGAGGTTGAATACCAAGAGCCCACCCCGTGGCCGATTAGGACTCACCTTTGATAGAGGAGGTGTGCCAATAGGCACGGTTGGGTTACCCACGTCCGTATTGATGAGAATCCTGAATAAGGGGGCACGATCTATGCTTTGATGAGACGTACATGAAACCGCCTCGCTAAACGCTACCGAGGTGGAACAAGAAAAAACGATTCATATAAAGGCCTGGCCGCAGTGTGATGTCACGCCAGAATACGCCACCAGATCTGGCAAAAGTTATTCTCTACGCTGGTATGTGGAACTTGTTTTGCAGAGCCGACACTATCCTGGTGTTCAAAACCTTCTATGAAGTATTCGAGGAACCCGCTTTGCAATGTCAAGACAATATGCTACCGGACTCGCTGTCATTGAAGCCTGGTTCAGGGCTACCGGGAGTCTCGACTATGGGTGTCCGGATAGCCGGACTATCATCACGCCGGACTCCAAGATTATGAAGATACAAGATTGAAGACTTCGCCCCGTGTCCGGATGGGACTTTCCTTGGCGTGGAAGGCAAGCTTGGCGATACGGATATGTAGATCTCCTACCATTGTAACCGACTGTAACCCAAACCTATCCGTGTCTATATAAACCGGAGGGTTTTAGTCCGAGGATGTAACAACAATCATACCATAGGCTAGCTTCTATGGTTTAGCCTCCTTGGTCTCGTGGTAGATCTACTCTTGTACTACCCATATCAGCAATATTAATCAAGCAGGAGTAGGGTATTACTCCATCAAGAGGGCCCAACCTGGGTAAAATATCGTCCCTTGTCTCCTGTTACCATCCGCCTAGACGCACAGTTCGGGACCCCCTACCCGAGATCCGCTGGTTTTGACACCGACATTGGTCTTGGTCTTGTTGCACCGAAATGGTTGCCTTTGCTTGATGCTCTTGGCCCGCGCTTGCCTCCTTTGCACCAAAGAGGAAATGAGGACATCATGGCTGGCTGGCGCCTTGGTCGCCATGGCTTGCGCCATCGGCACCTCGTGAGGTACCTTGCCTTGATCTCCGCCGGCCTCGCGAGCCAACCTCGACGAGGCCGGCTCGAGGAAGCTTCCCCGCCCGCCCCCACGAGGCTTGGCCTCGCGAGGGTCTTGAGCTTGTGCCGATGAAGATGGGCCGATCGGGCCACCCCTTGAGCCACGCCGCAGGTCAGCAGTGCAAGTCTGGGTACCCTGCTCCTGTAACGCCGACAAACAACTCTTCTCTCTCTTGTGACAAAGCGGCGCAAGGGCTGCCTCGACCGGCTTGGCATCGCATCAGACGATAGCGCAGTTTCATGCAATTCCGCTTTAACACCCGACATGTCCTTGGGAGACTATGCAAAGATGTCCCGATTCTCACAGAGAAAATCGACGAGCTCTCCTTCCTATTTGCTGTCAAGGTTTGCACCTATGACAATGCGCTCTCCGGTGCTCCGGTCCAAGGGTATTTTCTTCGCTCTTCGCCGCTTCAACGAGCCTCGCTTCCGACCTTGGGGTTGGGTGACATCTCCGCTGCTTGCCGCCATCGCCACAACCCGGTCAAGGAGCCGCTTTCACCGCGATCATGAGGGACTCGCTAACTGGCTGCTCGTCACAGCAGCGGACGACTTCTTGTAGTCTCCTCGATACAATTAGGATTCCCTTGAGCTTGGCATCTTCATCTTCGTGTAAGCATAGTGGGGACCGCCATGAACTTAGCTGTGGCAGGCCGCCAAGCAATGCATGATAAGGGCTCTCAAGGTCCACCACCTCAAACCAGATCGGGTTTCGGCAGAAATGATTTTTGTCCCCAAGAGGACATCTATCCGAGTCTTGCCGACAGGAGCAGGAATGGCCTGAACTATGCCATGAAAAACAGTCCGCTGGGCTGAAGATGTCTCCGCTGATTCCCAACTTCTCCATGGTATCTTTGTACAGATGTTTATGTCTGCCGCCATCTATCAGACTCGAAAAGCGAAGCTCGCTTTGTGGCAAAGGTGGCATCCAACACCGTGAGCATAAGATCCGGATTGGGCATCACCTCCGTGGTCACCGCCCACCTGATGGGCTTCCGACCAATGCATGAACTCGGGGTTTCGATGCTACGTGATTTATTTATGTTTCGCCGCTGCTCATCGTGGCTCGCTGTCAGCCACGCTGGTGAACACGACATAAGCTCCATGCTCTTTAGGGTATTCATCTTGTATGGCGCGGACTGGCCGAACCGCCGGCTGCTGGGGAGGAGGAGGCGGTGGACCGGCAGGCGGGGGAGGCTGGAGTCCGTCGCCCTTGGCGATCCTGGTGAGCCAGTGGCACTTCCAAGTGGGTTCGTACGAGAAGGCAGGCAACCAGTTGGGCTTGCCGCCCTTCTGGCGTTTGGGACGAGGCTGCCCTTCCGGATTCTGATCTTCAACTATTGCCACTTGCCGGTTCGTGGAAGCCGGCTGCATGGCCTTGCGCTTATTGTCGTTTGGTTGCTCTCGCTGATTGGTGTCACCAGCCGGGGCCCGAGGAGCTTGAGGGGCCACCTTGCCAGATGCATTAACTTGAATCTCCGCCTTCATGGGGGAGTCGGCCTGGCGTACTTGTCTACTACGATCAGCAGTTCGTGGAGGGTTACCGACTCGTCGCAGAGAAGCTTGTGCTTGAGGAGGGTGACCTCTCACACCGGCAAGGAAGTACTGATGGCCTACACTGTTGTCGGCGCTCGGGGAACGGGGTCCCAGACTTGCTCGCCATGCCCACGGCGTGGCTAGGCCAGCAGGCCGTACGACCCTTCTTCATCGACAAGGCATCCAAGACCCTCGCGAGGGGCCAAGCCTCGCGAGGCAGGCGACGCAAGACCTCCTCGGGAGTGGGCTAGTCAGGCAGGCTCACGAGGAGCAGAGATATCAAGGCGGGGAAAACCTCAAGAGACTCTCGTGACGTGAGCCATGACGATCGGCACCAAAGGGCGCCAGCAGGCGCCAACAAGGCAGCAGCCCTTGTTTCCTCTTTGGTGCTAAGGAGGCCAGCGCAGGCGAGGAGTACCGAGGCATCAGGCAAAGGTTGCCATATCGGTGCAACGAGACTAAGACCAGAAGGACGGCAAGACAGAGGTCATCGTGGAGCCCAAGACGCGCCACCACTGTGAGCTTTTCAGCAGCGAAGACCATTTTTGTCGATAGCTTGTACTAGCTGCCCCCATCAAATTTTTCCCCGCTGCTGTTGGCTCCTTCCCGCCAATATTTGGGAAGAGGACCAGGCCTATATAAGTAGAGCTAGCCACCCCAAAGAGGGGGACAGACGAGCAAGCTTAAGGCAGATCACTCACCCACACAAGTTAGCCAAGCATTAAGAACACCTCAACCTCAGAGGTTGTTCTTCCCTTTGTACTACAGAGATTAATCATGTAGACACACAAAAACAGAAGGGTAAATATTGGGTTGTCTCCAACAAGCACTTTTCTTTAATGCCTTTTAGCTAGGCATGATGATTTCAATGATGCTCACATAATAGACAAGAATTGAAACACAAAGAGAGCATCTTGAAGAATATGACTAGCACATTTAATTCTAACCCACTTCCTATGCCTTGGGATTTTGTGAGCACGCAACTTATGGTAACAAGAATCAACTAGCATAGGAAGGCAAAACAAGTATAACTTCAATACTTTAAGCACATAGAGAGGAAACTTGATATTATTGCAACTCCTACAAGCATGTATTCCTCCCTCATAATAATTTTCAGTAGCATCCGGATAGCAACTTTTTTCTCATACTCAATTGGAACCTCTTCCAAATAGTGGAGTCATCACTAGCTAAAGTTGACACTCTTCCAAATCCACTTTCATAAATATCACACTAAGATTCAACACCCTCCAAAATAGTGGGATCACTAATTCCTAAAGTTGACACTCTTCCAAACCCACTTTAAATGATAGTATTATTCAGATCCAAAATATATAAGTGAAGTTCATGTAGCATTCTACAATAAATATAGACTAACCAATATCCAAGCTCAAAATGTATAAGTGAAGCACATGAAGCATTCCATAAAACCATACTCAAAAAGATTTAAGTGAAGCACAAAGAGCAATTCTATAAGATCATACTTAAAAGATTTAAGTGAAGCAGTATGAAGTATTATATGAATTGATGAAGGGACATATCATACTAGCATGGTTCTTAAAGGAAAACAAAACACAAAGGGCACAAATCATGTGAACAAAACAAAAACCAAGGTATACCAATAATTGTTGAAGATTTAAAGAGGATGCCTTCCGGGCATCCCAAGCTTAGGCGCTTGAGTATCCTTTGAATATTTACTTGGGGTGCCTTGGGCATCCCCAAGCTTGAACTCTTGCCTCTTTATTCTTCTCACATCGGTAACTCCTCGCTCTTCTAACACTTCATCCACAAAACTTAACAAAACTTTGTGAGACCCGTTAGTATAACAAAGAAAATCACTACTATAAGTACTGTTGCAAACCAATTCCTATTTTTTTTTCCATTATAGCTACTGTAATTTCCTTGGCTTAATCCACTGATAGAGACCAATAGTTTCATCAAAACAAGCAAGCAATGCATCAAAACAGAATCTGTCTTAAACAGGACAGTCTGTAGTAATCTGAAGTTTAGCAAACTTCTGTAACTCCTAAAATTATGAACTAAATTTTAAAATTTGAACAATTTGTACAGAAGTAATGTGAAAAAAGTTTCAGACCCATTTGACTTTCCAGTAAAAAATTTAAATCCATCCACTACAGCCAAAGTTTCTGTTTTTGTTCTGCACACAGTAAACAAGCAATCTAATATTCCTAAAACCAAAGCTTGGCACATTGTTTTTATAATAACATGAATATATACAAGGGGATAATTATTTACAGAGAAACTTCCATGAAAAATTCTACATTGTTTCCGTGAGCATGAACACAAGTGCTCAAGGTCAATTCCTCACTTTTTCAATGCATAACTTTCCAATCACTTCTTTTTGAAAAACTTTTTAGGCATGAAAGGCAAGTAAATTTTTTTGTATTTTCATTTTAATTTTTTTGTATGTTTCACCCACAACTAAACGGAAACAAAAAGGACAAAATAATCTACTTAGTGAAGAAAGCAAACAAGCACACACGAGAATATCAACCCCACGCTATTGCTCCCAGGCAACGACGCCAGAAAAGAGCTTGATAATCCCCAACTGCAGGGAATCATCGTAGCAATTTCCAAAGGTGGAAGTGATAAGTATGGAGTGTCGAACCCACATGGAGCTAAAGGTAAGATCAATATTCTCTCAATCCCTATCTGCCACTGATACGACTCTACGTACATCGAACGTTTGCTTCATACTAGCAACGAGAAATGAAACTATGTTTTGGGCATGAAGAGGATAACTTTGTATGATATCGGAGAGCTAAAATATGAATGTAGCTGCTGTTATCATAAAGTTAGAATATATTACTAAACATTATAAATAGCGAGTGTGGAATAATGGTGGATCAGCAAAGGAATTGTCCTAGGCAATTGTTAACAAGACCGTAATCACTATTGCAGTTTCATATGAGGGAGAGGCACATACTTTATCTACTTGGATCATATGCACTTATGATTGAACTCTAGCAAGCATCCGCAACTACTAAAGATCATTAAGGTAAAACCCAACCATAGCATTAAAGCATCAAGCCCTCTTTATTCCCATACGCAATAATCCTCTTACTCGGTTTGTGTTTCAGCCACTCACCAACCCACTATAAGTTTAACCATGAATGTATTGCAACACCCTACAGCGAAATTCCTCATGCTTATGCGACACGGAGGGCACCATAGGACAGCACCAAAATAAACATACAACTCATACCAAGCTAGATCATCAATCAACCCAAAGACAAAAGATATCTACTCAAAACATCATAGGATGGCAACACATCATTGGATCATAATATGTGGCATAAAGCACCATGTTCAAGTAGGGATTCAGCTAAAAGCGGAGAGTGGACCGCAGAAATAGATGAGGATGGTGATGATGATGGTGATGTTGATGAAGACGATCACCGTGGGCGATGATTCCTCTCCGATGGCACTCCCATGACACAAGAGAAGAGAGGAGGAGAGGTTCTCCCCTTGTGCTTCCTCCTCCATGGCCTCCACCCTCTGGTCCTTGGCCTTCATGATGATGATGTCCCTCCCGGATACCTCCATGGCCACTGGTGATGATAGCCCTCCCAGGTGCCGAGAGGGCTTAGATTGACTTCTCGGTGGCTACAGAGGCTTGCGGCGGCGAACTTCTTTCTAGGTTTCTTTCTCGAAGTTTGGGTATATATAGAAGAGTTTTATGCTGATTTCACATCAGGTCTCTCGGCTGTCCACGAGGCAGGGGCGCGCCCACCTCGTGGGCAGCCCGGACTCTTCTCGCCTGCTTCGCACTCCGTGGGCTTCTTCCGTTCAAAATGATCTCCGCCAAGTGGCACTTGTAGGACCTTGAAGTATGTCTAGAGGGGGGTGATTAGACTACTTGACCAATAAAAACTTAACCTTTTCCCAATTTTATAGTTTGGCAGATTTTAGCTATTTTAGGACAAGTCAAGCAATCATCACACAATTCAAGCAAGCATGCAAAGAGTATATTACAGCGGAAATTAAAGCATGCAACTTGCAAGAAAGTAAAGGGAAGGGTTTAGAGGATTCAAACGCAATTGGAGACACGGATGTTTTTGGCGTGGTTCCGATAGGTGGTGCTATCGCACTCCACGCTGATGGAGACTTCAACCCACGAAGGGTAACGGTTGCGCTGAGTCCACGGAGGGCTCCACCCACTAAGGGTCCACGAAGTAGCAACCTTGTCTATCCCACCATGGTCGCCGCCACGAAGGACTTGCCTCACTAGCGGTAGATCTTCACGAAGTAGGCGATCTCCTTGCCCTTACAAACTCCTTGGTTCAACTCCACAATCTTGTCTGAGGCTCCCAAGTGACACCTAGCCAATCTAGGAGACACCACTTCCAAGAAGTAACAAATGGTGTGTTGATGATGAACTCCTTGCTCTTGTGCTTCAAATGATAGTCTCCCCAACACTCAACTCTCTCTCATAGGATTTGGATCTGGTGGAAAGAGGGTTTGAGTGAAAGCAACTTGGGGAAGGCTAGAGATCAAGATTCATATGGTAGGAATGGAATATCTTGGCCTCAACACATGAGTAGGTGGTTCTCTCTCGAAATGGTAAGTTGGAAGTGTAGGTTCAGTCTGATGGCTCTCCACGAATGAAGAGGAGGTGGAGGGTATATAGCCTCCACACAAAATCTAACCGCTACACACAATCTACCAAACTCGTGGGACCGAATAGTTAAACTCGGTCGGACCGATTTAGTAAACCTAGTGACCGTTAGTGATTTTCGTGGATCGACATGCATCTCGGTGAGACCGATATGGTTAGGGTTAGGCATAACGTAATCTCGGTGAGACCGACATACAAACTCGGTGAGACCGATTTTGGTAATTAGCTAACCAGAGAGTTGGTCGTAAACTCGTGGGACCGATTTGCTCTTTTCGTGAGACCGAAATGTTACAAAAGGAAACAGAGAGTTTACATTGCAATCTCGGTGGGACCGATCGCTCACTTCGTTGGACCAAACGTTACGAAGGGAAACAGAGAGATTGCAACCCCATCTCGGTGAGACCGAGATCCCTATCGGTAAGACCGATTTGCTTAGGGTTTGTGGCAGTGGCTATGACTTTTGGAATCGGTGGCGCCGGATAGAAAGAATCGTGTGACCGATTTTGGCTTTAGGTTTAGGTCATTTGTGGATGTGGGAAAGTAGTTGAGGGTTTTGGAGCATATCACTAAGCACATGAAGCAAAAGGCTCATTAAGCAACACCTCATCCCTTCTTGATAGTATTGGCTTTTCCTATAGACTCAATGTGATCTTGGATCACTAAAATGTAAAATGAAGAGTCTTGAGCTTTTGAGCTTGAGCCAATCCTTTGTCCTTAGTATTTTGAGGGATCCACTTTCATCATCCATGCCATGCCATTCATTGAGCTTTCCTGAAATAATAGTCTTGGAATAGCATTAGCTCAATGAGCTATATGTTGTTATGAATTACCAAAACCACCTAGGATAGTTGCACTTTCAATCTCCCCTTTTGGTAATTGATGACAACATATAGATCAAAGCTTCACAAATGATAATAAGATTTAAATAACATCGTCGCTTTGAGAAGTATGTGATAAGCAAGAGCTCCCTAAATTTGTGCATAGTTTTAGATTTGCTTTGGACTGCAAATGCACAATGAATTAGGCTCATGGGTTACTCTTCCATGTCACATACATCTTGGTGGAGCGCCAAAATAATAAATAATGAATACATGCACTCATCACCAAGCAAAGTGAGTGATCACATAAGATAGATAGGATAATATCAAGCATGCATAAGTGTAGCTTATGATCAAACACATGATCATCAATGTCTCACAAACATAGTATCTCAACCAAAAGCAAACAAAGTTTGAAAACCACCAAATAAAGCAAGAGAGAACAAAAGCAACACTCTCTCTCTCTCTCGAAGCCTATGATCTATACATTTTTCTCCCCTTGGCAACAAGTTACCAAAAGTTCATAGAAAATGCATAGTGCTAGATCGACTCTCGTGCTTGATCTTCCGGTGGTGGTGTAGAGATGGCCTTGGACGAAGACTTCAGCTTGATGTAGATGGAGCTGAGCTGATGAAGGTGCCGGAGCTGGTGGCACCGAGGCAGTAGCTGGTGCAGTAGATTGTTGCTCTTGTGTCGAAATCTGCACAGCTGATGACCTCTGGCTCTAGGCACTGCAAACACATTGGTTGTAGTCTTGCCCTTCCTCTCCTGCATGTCATCTTGTAGTTCCTCCACCGCAGCCTCAATCTCGCCATTTCACATCTAAGTTATAGAACTTTTGTTCTATGATTCTCTCCAAGCTCTCCTGGTTTTGAGTTAGGTGGCCAATCCTTCTCAATCCTCGAGTTGATGCTATTAAGTAACCAAGCTGCTCCTTCTTGTTCTTCAAGAAATACTCAGATGCCTCCTCTTGAGTTGGCATCTTGGCAGCCTTCTCCTCTTTGCCTTCTCCTTCTTCTCCTAAGCTTGAACTGATTGTGGATCATCTTCATTCATGACAACCTCATTGTCCTCAAAGTCTGGATAAAGTGGAAAGTGTTCCTTATCCAACTGATATTTTCCTGTGCCCATCTTTGAGTTTATCAATTCTGAATCTGAGGTGCATATCCACAGCTCCTCTTCTCGATCTCGCTGCAGTCCTCTTGATAGTTTCAATGATCGGCTCATGACTTTAAACTTCGTGGCACATCAAACACATGCAACATGTTGATGGCATGCCCTCCGATCATGTTATGGTCACTGACTTGGGCAACAAAGTGTGCCTCGAATCCAATTTATGGTTGGCAACCTCGACAAGCAGAAAGTGAACTGATCCAAACTTGTGAGTTGCTAATGCCTTGTTTGGAATTTCCTTGTACATGTGAGCCATTGAATTGTGATCCTTTTCTTCTTGGCATAAATGTCTAGGTCATCCTCATTCTCCTCCGGGCATTTATCAGCTTTGCCCACTCTCAATAGTTGATCGGTACCTTGTACCTTCATACATCCAAACAATTCTCCCATCCGGGTAAATATGTGTTGTGGAGTAAACTGCATGATAAGCTCATTGTTGGTGTCAAACCATGGATCTCGGTAGGGGTCCTAACTCATGCTTAGGCATGGTAACAGACAAGACATGTTTTTACCTGTGTTCGCCCTCTCGATGGAGGTAATACCTTACCCTCGCTGATTAATATTGATGATATGGGTAGTACAAGAGTAGATCTACCACGAGATCGAGAGGCTAAACCCTAGAAGCTAGCCTATGGTATGATCTTGTTCGTCATTTGACTAAAACCCTTCGTTTATATAGACATCAATAGGGTTAGGGTTACATAGAGTCGTTACAATGGTAGGAAATCTACATATCCGTATCGCCAAGGAAAGTCCTATCCTGACATGGACTAAGTCTTCAATCTTGTATCTTCATAGTCCAGAGTCCGCCAAAGATGATAGTTCGCTATCCGACACCCCTAGTCCAGACTCCTCACTCATCATTCCAATTTGTGAGCTTTTGTCCCACAAAATCTGCAACTCCACAAGCAATAAAGCTGTCCTGCACTCTGTGATAGTGCTCTTCATTCTCCTTCATGTAGGTCCAACCCACCTCATATCACACACAATGGGCTTCTTGTCCAACAAGATTGTCTCATAGAAGTCCGCTGTTCCTTTGTATGAAACCTCGAATCAACAGCAGTTCTATCCTTGAAGCATATGGATCTTCCATTCTCCACAGTCTCAGCCCTGAATCCTTCCTGACATCATGTTCTCACCACAGATGGGCATCATTGTGGTCTGCATCTTTGGCTTGAGCTTCCTCAACTCAGAACGCCCCAACTGGGCCTTGTTCTTTCAAAGCACTGAATACTCCTAGTATTCCTCTTGGTGCAGACTTGGCCTTGGGGCAGCTTTGGGTGCTTCCTTGGGCTTAGATGTGGCAGCCCCGATCTAATAGCATCACCCATAAGCTTTGGTGCCTTTGGTGCTGGTGCAAGCAGCTCTTCCTCTTCCATCATGGAAGCTTGCCCAACAACTGTGGCAATGGTCTTCTTGACCTTTCCTTCCTCTTCTTGCTTTCAAAGAATCGCTCTTTGGGATCAGGATTTTCGTAGTTGTGTTGATGTTCGCCTTGGACATTGGTTGTCTTCCCGCAGCCTTTTGATCTTCATGACCCTTTCCTTCTTGAGCACAACTTTCTTGGAAGTAGCCTCATCTTCCTCAGCTTTGTAATCTTCATCCTCCGAATCTGAAGTTCTTTTCCTCCTTTGCCTAGTAGCAGCCTTAGGCAAATTGCTAGAGTACTTCGCTCCTTCATCTGAAGTTGAGGGACTAGTGCCTCACTCAAGTCTATCTCGCTTTTCCGACCTGTTCGCTATCACTTTGATCGCATATACCGCAAAAGTCGATCAATTCCCCGTGAAGAGTTTATAGATGAGATAGAAAAGATGAGCATCACAAAATGCAGAGGTTTTTGCAAAAGAATGACTCAAAAGTTCAGTTTTAGTTTTCCACAAGCATTTCGATCCACCGATTTTCAAACTCGTGATACCGGGCAGTTTTGGAACCTAAATCGATGATCTCTGCTGGACCGAAGTTTCAGCCGTGGCACGAGACTGCTAGGGTTTCACAGAATACTCAAATCGGTTGCACCGATTAGTAATTCTCGGTCAAACCGAGAGTCACTTGTGCAATGGCATAAGCCAAATCGGTGAGACCGAAGTTTTTCAACTCGGTGGGTCCGAGATGGTTTCATGAAACCTAAACCTAAAAATTTGAATCACATCTAATCTATGAACTACTTTGGCTGGATAGAAGAGTTGCAATCGTGGCAAGATTCAATATGAAAACAATGTGCTAGGAATCGACGTGGATAGCACAAAGATCAAGTCCATACCCTAACTTGGCGGTGGACTTGCTACGGCGGCAATGGCGGGACGAAACCGCTGACGGCGGCGAAGACCAGCGACAGGAGGTCAAGCGACAAGGAGACGATCCGAGACCACGATGGCAGAGCGAGCTATTGCGCTGCGAAGGGTTTCGAGAAATTTCCAAAATTTTGCCCGTGACTATATATAGCTCGACTTCGCCGGTGACCGAGTGGAACAACTCGGTGGCACCGAGATGCATAACCGTGTTCGCCATCGCAAATCGGTGAGACCGAAAGTTCAAATCGGTTGCACCGAGATTGAAAACTCAGATCAACTTGATGATCTCGTAGGACCGAATGGTAGGATCGGCCGACCGAGAATCACTAAGAGGTTTTGGAAGTTTAAGTCTATGACTAATCGGGACTCCGAGTGCCCTCACACGAGTGGTTCAATCGACTTGATCAAATTTTGTGATGTAGCATGAATAGAGTTTGAGACGAGAAAAGCATAGATAGCTAAAGAAGGTTCTTAGGCATTCTTGTCCATCCACTTGGCACAAAGAAAAGAAACCAAACAAGCAAAACAACAAGTGGATGTCCTTGAATGAGTAAAATATGCACCAACATGCTCACACAATAAGATGGCAAATGAAATATGTGGCAAAGCATGCACAACCAATTTTAGCATCTATCAAACAATTGGCGATGACTAGGTCATCTATATATGAGTATATTGACTTAGGAGTCAAATGAGAACATTTGATCATAGGTCATACTCATCGCTTAAGCTCAAGTGGGTTACCACTTTACATAATGCATTAATGTGTTCACACCATTAGAGTTGCTTTGACTCAATTCTTAGAGTTAAGCTCCCCTAGATGTGAGATCCCCTTAGAGGGATGAACTAACCTTGGGTTTTGTCGATGATGACTTCATGTAGGTGTTGAAGATGTAGATGCTCAATGTTGATGTAGATCATTTGGAGCAATCCTTTGGAGTGAGTTGCACTTTCAACTTGCCTACATGGGTTAGTCCCACAAGGAACAAACAAGAATATCCATAGACATAGAGTGATGCACACACAAGATGATGTCCATGAAAACATTAGGTTACCTTGTCCCTTGCCTTACCAACATGAGGGTTTGTGACTCCTTGAACTAGTGCAAGATGTGAAAGTTGATTGCACTTGTTCTTGCCAAAATGATATGAGTGAAGAATGTTGGCGGAGTCACCTCAAGAACTCTCTAGTTCTTCTTCTTCGGGATCCACATCATCTTGATGGGAATCCTTGGAGTTGTAGTTGTACTTGATGAAGTAGAACTTGACGTAGTCTTGGGGACCCAACTGAACGAGGCTTTAGGTGCTTCTTCAAATGCATCAATCTCTTCTTGAAGCTTGTCCTTGCCTTTGTTCTTGTGGTCTTGTGGTGGAAGATCATCTTGAGCTTGTGTCCCTTGAAGGAAGTAGGATCATACTTCTCTTGTTGAGGAACAAACTTTGTCTTGGGGTATTGATCTTCTTCCCACTCAACTCCATTGGCGTTGAACTTTCGCTCAAAACCAACACCTTGATTCTTCCGTGCCTTCCTTGCTTATGCATAATTTCCTCAAATTGCTTACTCCCGCAAGGCTCTTGTAAACACCTTTCTATAATTTCCTTCAATAAACTATTTTCTTGCTCAAGTGTAACTTGGCTAAGAGAATCATTAGTGGAATCAAGAGAACTACTAGAAGCAACAACATTGGATTTGACATTATTATTGTTACTACTAGAGGAAGTATCTTTCTTGTACTTGTTACTAGACTTGACTTGAGGCATGTAAGTAGATAAGAGTAAACGCTGGCAATGTAAGAAGAACTTTTCATGGAGATCATCATTGATTGCCTTTAAGAACTCATGCTCTTGCTCAAGATTGAGCTTTTCAAAGCGTAACTTCTCATGAGCCCTTAAAAGTTCTCGATGATCTTCAAGATAGTTTCATGAGCCAACTTAAGAGTGTTTAGTTCTTTAGTTAGAAGCTCAATTTTCTCCTTATCATTGTCATTCGCTTGATTAGCATGATTAATTGACGTTTCATCATAGTATTCATCACTAGAGTTGTCAACAAGTAAATCATCATCACCTAGCAAGTCATCTTCATCACTATTAAAATCAACATACTGGATGTGTTACCTTTGGACCTTTGGCCATGAAGCATCTTCCAATTCCTTCATTTGGTGAATCAAATATGTCGAGGAGTTGGTTGACACAAGTGCTAGACCGCAACACCTTCATCTTGAGTATATTCGAGTCGGAGTGATAGCTTCTCCTGAGTGATTGTTGGAGTCGAGCCGAAACCCATTCACCAACATGAGCTTGATGTCTTCGCTTTGTGTAGCTCCTTGATGACTTGTCCTTCCTTTCCTAATCCTTGCTTCTCCGTGAGGGTCTTCGCTCATAACGATCATCTCTACTCCTCCTCTCTGGTGGTGATTCTTCTTTTGCTTCTTCTTTTGGAGAATCTTCTTCTTTGTAGGGTGCCGTACACTCATTGAGTAGTGTCCGGTCTCCCACAATTGTAGCAATTGCGCCTCGACTAGAAGATCTTTTGTCATTGTAAGACCTTGACTTGGAGCTTCTTTCTTTGCTTCTACTTTTGTAGAATTTGTTGAAGTTCTTCACCATTAAGCTCAATTCTTCATTGAAGGTTGGTTTCTCACTTGATGATGTGGGGCTTCACTTGAGGCTTTGTAAGCACCACTTGACTTGTTGTGAAGTTCCTCCTTATCCTTGAGTGACATCTCATGAGCAACAATCCTTCCAATGACTTCCGCTGGCTTGAGATCTTTGTAGTTTGGCATCATTTGGATCAATGTGCACACGGTATCATACTTTCCATCCAATGCTCTTAGGATCTTCTTGATGATGAATTTGTCGGTCATCTCTTCACTCCCTAAGCCGCAATCTCATTTGTGATAAGAGCAAGCCTAGAGTACATTTCAGCGACACCTTCACCATCCTTCATTTTGAACTTGTCAAGTTGACTTTGGAGCACATCCAACTTGGATTCCTTGACGGATTCGGTACCTTCATGCATATCAATCAAAGTATCCCAAATTTCCTTTGCATTCTCAAGACGGCTGATTTTGTTGAATTCTTCGGGCACAATCCGCTGAAGATGATGTCACATGCTTGAGCGTTGTATTGTAGCATCTTCAATTCTTCCGATTAGCTTCACGGTTCGGTTCTCTCCCATCAAAGAATTCACCTTGCAAGCCAATACAAATAATTGCCCAAACGGCGGGGTTATGTCCAAGAATATGCATTTTCATCTTATGCTTCCAACTAGCAAAATTAGTACCATCAAAGTAAGGACCTCTACGGTGATAATTTCCCTCGCTAGACGCCATACTCTCCTAGGTTGTGAAACCAAGGCTATGACCACCAAAAGCTATGGAAATCAAAGCAAATGGAGACCAAAGCTCTGATACCACTTGTAGGACCTTGAAGTATGTCTAGAGGGGGGTGATTAGACTACTTGACCAATAAAACTTAACTTTTTCCCAATTTTATAGTTTGGCAGATTTTAGCTATTTTAGGACAAGTCAAGCAATCATCACACAATTCAAGCAAGCATGCAAAGAGTATATTGGCAGCGGAAATTAAAGCATGCAACTTGCAAGAAAGTAAAGGGAAGGGTTTAGAGGATTCAAACGCAATTGGAGACACGGATGTTTTTGGCGTGGTTCCGATAGGTGGTGCTATCGACATCCACGTTGATGGAGACTTCAACCCACTAAGGGTAATGGTTGCCATGAGTCCACGGAGGGCTCCACCCACGAAGGGTCCACGAAGTAGCAACCTTGTCTATCCCACCATGGCCGCCGCCACACGAAGGACTTGCCTCACTAGCGGTAGATCTTCACGAAGTAGGCGATCTCCTTGCCCTTACAAACTCCTTGGTTCAACTCCACAATCTTGTCGGAGGCTCCCAAGTGACACCTAGCCAATCTAGGAGACACCACTTCCAAGAAGTAACAAATGGTGTGTTGATGATGAACTCCTTGCTCTTGTGCTTCAAATGATAGTCTCCCAACACTCAACTCTCTCTCATAGGATTTGGATCTGGTGGAAAGAGGGTTTGAGTGGAAAGCAACTTGGGGAAGGCTAGAGATCAAGATTCATATGGTAGGAATGGAATATCTTGGCCTCAACACATGAGTAGGTGGTTCTCTCTAAATGGTAAGTTGGAAGTGTAGGTTCGTTCGATGGCTCTCCATGAATGAAGAGGAGGTGGAGGGGTATATAGCCTCCACACAAAATCTAACTGCTACACACAATTTACCAAACTCGTGGGACCGAATAGTTAAACTCGGTCGACCGATTTAGTAAACCTAGTGACCGTTAGTGATTTTTGGTGGATCGACATGCATCTCGGTGAGACCGATATGGTTAGGTTTAGGCATAACGTAATCTCGGTGAGACCGACATACAAACTCGGTGAGACCGATTTTGGTAATTAGCTAACCAGAGTTGGTCGTAAACTCGGTGGGACCGATTTGCTCTTTTCGTGAGACCAAATGTTACAAAAGGAAACAGAGAGTTTACATTGCAATCTCGTGGGACCGACGCCACTTCGTTGGACCAAACGTTACGAAGGGAAACAGAGAGATTGTAACCCCATCTCGGTGAGACTGAGATCCCTATCGGTAAGACCGATTTGCTTAGGGTTTGTGGCAGTGGCTATGACTTTTGGAATCGGTGGCGCTGATAGAAAGAATCGTGTGACCGATTTTGGCTTTAGGTTTAGGTCATTTGTGGATGTGGAAAGTAGTTGAGGGTTTTGGAGCATATCACTAAGCACATGAAGCAAAAGGCTCATTACAACACCTCATCCCTTCTTGATAGTATTGGCTTTTCCTATAGACTCAATGTGATCTTGGATCACTAAAATGTAAAATGAAGAGTCTTGAGCTTTTGAGCTTGAGCCAATCCTTTGTCCTTAGTATTTTGAGGGATCCACTTTCATCATCCATGCCATGCCATTCATTGAGCTTTCCTGAAATAATAGTCTTGAATAGCATTAGCTCAATGAGCTATATGTTGTTATGAATTACCAAAACCACCTAGGGATAGTTGCACTTTCACACGCCAATTGACTCTGCTTAGTTTTCCTTTCTCATGATACTCTAAAACAAGGAGAAAACTGAAACCGCACTCGGGCTCTAGGTTAATAGGTTAGTCCCAAAAATCATATGAAATATCATATAAATGCATATAAAACATCCTAGAATGATAGTATAATAGCATGAATATTTATAAATTATAGATAATGCTGGAGACGATTTAGGGCGGTTGGGCCGGAGGCGGCGGGTTGGAGTCACCGTCGCTTGTCGTGGTCGATGAAGTCCCCGGCCGATTGCTCCAGCCTCCTCGGGCCGGGTTCTCAAGTCCCCTGCCGGGTGCGGGCCAGGTGCAGCCTCGGGCCGCCGCCAACTCCTCATGCCGGCTGGCTGGGTCTTTAAGTTGATCCGACCGCTTCAGAGGAGCCGCACAAAGATGGAATCTGATCACATGGCTTGACAGACGGCTTGAGGAGGCGCTGCAGGTAGCGACGCCGGGCTGGTATTGCTTGCCGGTTGGAGCCGATTCATGCCAAGGCGCTGCCTTTCTCATTGTCATTTCTTGGCACATGGAGGAACTCGCACCCTTCAAAGTATCCGCTGAGTTGTCGGACGAGCAAGCTGTAGCTGGCCATATTTGCATCCTTGCATCCCATACCACTGCATTTAATCACTGACCACCAAGTCGTAATTCCATAGCATGATTCGCGAATGCCGAAGTTCCTTGGCAAGCCGGGAGCCCGTGAATGAGTGCTTTCAGATTCAAAGAACGTTGTTGGAGGTGGAAAAGTGAATTTGCAAGACGATCTCGAGCTTGTCGCTTTGGGAGAGGTGAGGACGATGCCGCTCCCAAACCGTGCGCATCTTGGAACCATCAAAGTGCATTTGCCAATGGTGGAGTCTGGCATACCAAGCGGGTATCTGGTCTCACCTAATCGACGAGGAAGTCGGCCATGCTTGTGACTTGATGGCGGTGCAAGGCTGGTAGTAGATGG